>JAAKBH010000609.1:0-178826 GCA_019776075.1 Amaranthus palmeri | reverse complement strand
TCAAAATTTCCATACGTAGGATGAATCTGCTGACAAGAGTTTGAGCATGTAGACCACGGGAGCGAAACTCCACTAAGCGGCCTCGATCCAGGGCCGCCCACCTTCGATCATCAACTAGGCCACTGATTATTAATGGCAAAGAAACAGCCCTTAGGACTGCACATACGCTGCCATTTCAACGGCACATCACGGAAGAACTCGTTTGAGAAGCTGACAGATTGAACATTGGCAGCCCTCATCTCGCGCAACAAACCCCCCATACCAAAAATAGCGCGTTGTTGATGAAGAGCGGCATCGAAATTTAATTGCTATAGCCTGAACTCGGCTTTGCCTGCCATTTTGGCCATCAACCGTGTGTCGGATTTCAATGGCCGCCACATTCCAGCGTTGGTTGTAACACCCCGGCCCCTCGGACCACGTGACTATCATGGAGAACTGTAGACTCGCCCCACAAAACTCAACACCAAGTCTTTCCAGCTCACTGGGCCTCATCTCGTGCGCACACCGGGAGGAAAACTTTCCCAGAGGTCACCCCTCATAAGATTGCCCCCACGAAGCACTGCTAACCTGTTGACTTCTAGCGAATGGGCTCCTGACAAGATTGATTTCCCCCTTGTGATATGGGGTAGTCTATCAATCTCTTCAAGCTAAATTTGGGGAATCACAACTCACCCCCACTTAAGAATACAACGTCCTCGTTGGGAACCCCCCTAGGATCTTTTCCCTCGCAGGGCGCTGAACACACAATCAGCCCGGGTCGGCAGGGTGCTCTGATACCATTGTTAACACCCGTGTCCTTCCCGGACCCAACGGTGACTACTCATGGCCGGACTGTAGACTAGCCCACAAAACCAAAAAAGGTCTTTCCAGCGCACTTTGCCTCGAACTCGTGCGCACCCGAGAACTTCCCAGAGGGTTCCCCTTGATTATCCTACGATGCTCCCCACGAAGCCCGCTTAACTGTGGAGTCTTCGCCCAGGGCTCCCATGAAAAGACTGATGCACTTTTGATCTGGATGTCATATCAATCTCTTCAGCTAACTTTGGGGATCCCATTGGTACTCGAGGCATCCATCTTTGCTCTCTTGAAACTGAAAACCGGGGTAGCAAAAATGTTCTCGAAACAATACTCGTTCCTTGAAAACCATATATGCCAAAGAAGGGTTGCAAGTAGTTCAATTTCATAATTGGAACAAGATTCTAAAACCTCTGTGAACCATACTCTAATGGTGGGAGCATGATCACGCCTTATAGACGTAGGAGCAAGTTTCCAAAATTGGTTGGCCCACGAACAATCACGAAATACATGGAGCGAAGATTCGGACTCAGTACATCGAGGGCACTTAGGATGACTTAAAATTCCTTTCTTGGTTAAATTCAAATTGTGTGGAATTATATCCCAAACCGCTCGCCATAAAAATACTTTTGCTTTTGGAGGAATGTTTAAAGCCCACAGTTTTTTCCACATGGGATCCGGACCCTTTGAGCTTGACGCACGATCCTTATCCAAGCAAGCCAAATTATATGCATCCTTGACTTTAAAAATCCCCTCATTGTTGCCGTTCCAAACACGATCATCTCCCACAGTTGCCGTACTAATAGGAACCTGTAAAATACGAACAACATCCATGGGTAAGAAAATATTATAAAGCATGTCAAGATTCCATTTCTTGTGTATAGGCTCAATAAGATCATGGACTTTAACAACAAGCATGGGTGAGGGAGGGGGAGTGATAATCTTGCCTTGACCATTCCCCCCAAGCCAAGCATCAGTCCATATATTAATCGACTTTCCATCCCCAACTCTCCAACGGGTTCCTTTATTAACTAACGATCTAGCACCCCAAATACTACGCCAGACGAAGCTTGGGTTCTTTCCAAGATGCGCCTCCCAAATGGTACTCTCAGGAAAATATTTGGATTTTAAAGTACGAGCCAAAAGAGAATTAGGTAAGGAGTGAAGACGCCAAAATTGTTTCGCAAGAAGGGCATCATTAAAACATTCTAAATCCCGAAAGCCCATACCCCCTTCCTCTTTAGGATGACAAAGGTGAGACCACGCCTTCCACGGAATTCCTTTGGTAGAGTTAGAACCCCACCAAAAACTCCGCGTAATACTTTCGACTTCTTTGAAAAAAGAAGAAGGAAGTTTGAAACAATTCATGGCGTAATTGGGAATCGAATGAATAACCGATTTAATCAAGACTTCCTTCCCCGCCCTAGACAAGAGTTTCTCTTTCCAACCGTGCAATTTTTTCCAAATACGATCCCGGATTCCCACAAAAGAAAGTTTCTTGGATCGCTCAAAAATGGTCGGTAAGCCTAAGTATCGGTCATGTCTAGCAACTTCTTTAATCCCAAGAAAACTTTGAATTTTTGATCTAAATTGACGACCTAGCCCTTTATTAAAAGATAATTCACTTTTGTCAAGATTAATTTTTTGACCGGACAAATATTCATATTTATCAAGAATGGACTTAATGGTCGAAGCATCCGTAATATTAGCACGAGTAAAAATTAAAGTATCATCGGCAAAAAAGAGATGCGAAATGCAAGGCGATGTCCTAGAAATTTTAATGCCACTTAAAAGATTGTCATCATGAGCTTTACGCAAAAATCTAACAAAAACATCCGCACAAATTAAAAAGAGATAAGGAGAAAGAGGGTCCCCTTGACGCAAACCGCGTTGGGGAATAAGAGGATCAGTCGGTTGCCCGTTCACAAGAAACGAGTAGGATACAGTGGAAACACAACTCATGACCCTGTCGACCCAAACCGGTGGAAATCCCATTTTAATCATAACGGAAGACAGAAAGTCCCACTCGACTCGATCATAAGCCTTGCTCATATCGAGTTTCAAGGCCATGTACCCACGTTGCTTCGCTTGATTATTGTGCATAAAATGAAAGACTTCCGATGAGAGAATGATGTTATCCGTTATAAGACGTCCAGTCACAAACGCACTTTGGCTCTCGTCTATGATAGTCGGAAGAATCTTTTTTAGCCGGTTCGCAAGAACTTTTGAAATAATCTTGTAGGAAACATTACAAAGACTTATAGGCCTTAAGTCTTTCATATTCTCCGGATTCCTAACTTTAGGGATGAGAGCAACAAAGGTGTGATTTAGACCCGACGGCATGTGACCTCCATTAAGAAAATTCAAAATCAACGAACAAAGCTCATTTTCAACAAGATGCCAAAACTTTTTGTAGAACATGGCTGGGAGACCATCCGGACCCGGCGATTTACTAGGATGCATCTCTGACAAGGCTTGAGAGATCTCCTCTTTAGAGTAAGGACATAAAAGTGACGCAGCCATAGAACTCGTAACCACCGGAGCAATCATATCTAAACTGTCATCATGAATTGGAGGGCGAGAAGACGAAAACAAATCTTTATAAAAATCCACCACGACTTTTTTCATATTATCCAAAGACGTTTGCGAAACCCCATTTTTATCATAAAGCTTCTTAAGAGTATTCCTTTTAAGTCTACTAGCCGCCTTTGCATGGAAAAAAGCTGTGTTTCTGTCCCCATCCCGAAGTATAAAGGGGCGGCACCTTTGCCAAGCCGCCGTTTCTTCACTCCTCCTAAGCTCACGAAGCTCCTTATCAATCTCACGGCATTCATCAATAGTAATGCGAGTCTGAGGGACGTTGCGAAGCTGTTTCATCCTTCTTTTAAGCCATGCAATTCGCCATTGGGTGCGTTTGAAGGTTTCTTTGTCCCATTTCATAAGAAGTTTCCCGCAAAATTTCACCCGACGAGACCAAGAAGACCCCACGACCTTAGACGAGTCCCAAAAACCTTCCAAGATTTCCTCGAAATTATCAATTTGGAGCCATTTGGCCTCAAATCTAAAAATCCGCTTATAGAACAAAGTCTTGCCATGATTACGATCCCAAGAATCACCAAAGAAGATACATATCGGATAATGATCCGAGCTATCCCAAATTATAGTTTCAACTGACGCATCCCGAAATATGTCATGCCAAAGGGGATTAGCCACCGCCCGATCCAACTTCTCTTCAATAAAACCCTCCCGCCTTCCATTAGACCAAGTATACAAGAAGCCTTTCATACTAAGATCACGAAGACTATGATAGTCAAGCGAATCTCTAAATGCTTTCATGGACAAGAAATCAGTCGGATTACCCCCCTTCTTTTCATGGGCATAAAGAATTTCGTTGAAATCACCCCCTATCAACCAAGCCATATCAGATTCATCACCGAGAGTCCTAATTAAGTCCCACGTGCGAAACTTATTCCCACACTCTGGCCATCCATAAAGACCCGTAAAGCGCCAATGTTCACCCGAATTTCGACGAACACTCACATCAATGAAATTGTTACTCATGGATCGAAGGCTAACATCAACCTCTTTCTTCCACAGCATCGCAAGACCCCCAGAACGGCCCTTAGGATCCACCCACACCCCATTCGACAAACCAATACGTCTTTGCACCCGTTTAATATCCTTCGCATAACATTTAGTTTCGGACAAAAAAACTAAAGCCGGGGAATATTGTCTTACGAGATCCGCAAGAGAATCAATTGTCGAGGGATTCCCCAACCCTCGACAATTCCAACATATGATAGGATTCATTGACCACCGAGGGCTCGATTAGTGGAGCCCGCCACTTGAACATTATCCAGTATATCCTCAGTTTCCATCGGAGCAAACCGCTTCCTTTTCGGGTCATCCTCAAATTCAGACGAGTATGACATAAAAGAATCTTGATTCGGCCGTTTAATACCCCCGACAACATCTGGTGCAGCAGCCGTGTCGTTCTTCCTCTCGGCTTCACCCCGTCGAACCCGCTTCCATTTCTTGCACTTAACCTCCCGTGAACCACAAAAAGAAGAACCCAACCCCTCTGCTTGAACTACCCCGCCAGCCAAACCAGTGACCTCCACTTCCTTAGTAACACTCCTATGCTCCACCCCTGTAATTAACACATCCCCCTCCCTAGCACTTGAATTTAACCCCACATTACCAAGCAACTTAACAACCTTATCCACCTTATCTTTAATAGGTGAAGAAAGATTAATTTTAGACTCTTGTACCACAAAAAGTTCCTTAGCACAACCTTTGGAACTACTCCCCCTGTCGTCATCCAAAACCGCACGAACCGGTCGCCACGGGGAGGCCTTCAAACCTCCATGAAAATTCTTAACCGGGGAGCCCTCCCCATGAAAATCATCACAATCCTTCGTACCGTGGCCTAATTTGCCACAGAAAAAACAAAACAATGGAATTTTTTCATATTTAACCACCACCTTGTTCAAAAAACCCCCTCTCATTTTCAAATTTACATATTTCTTCAAAGGTTTGCGAACATCGAGAAGGACCCGAATGCGCATCGATTTCTCCATCCCAGACGAATCTCGCTTATCATACGACACAAACTCACCCACTTTATTACCAAGAATAACAGCATTATTCTCATTTTGTCGTCCTTTGAACGGGACGTCGTAGAATCTCACCCAAACCGGAAGAAAGAAAAGATTTGCTTCCGATGGCTTCTCAAGATCACTCAGCTCCCCTAACAATAGCGCATGGTGGTCAAACTGCCACGGTTGGCCTTCCAACACCTTCTTCTTATCACGCCAATGATGAAATTGAAACTGAAATCGGTTCTTGCCAATGTTGCTAATCTCGATCCCGTATTTCAATGCCCATATGCTTTTGATCGTAGACATAAACGCCAGCGAATTAATATTTCGCTCTGTCCAAACATGCCCAATAAGCCCAAGTTGCAGCTTTTTCTCTTCTTCCTCATCCACACTATCTTCCCATTCAACATCATCCTCTGCATCAGAGAGACTCCTATCTCCACGACCCAGACCATCATTCTGCCTTACATGAGGGAGAACCATAGCATCTTCGTCACACCGTAACGAATCACCCTTAGAATTCAAAGGAGGAATCAAGACTTGAGTCCCTTCCACTCCATCACCCAAAGAAGCCATGAAAGGAATCCAAGAACCTTAGAAACCCCACCCAAAGAACCGATAAAGAGCCCCTGACAAGACAAAACACAAGAAAACTAAGGAAAGACTAAAGGAAACTTCAAAGATTGAAGACACGAAACTAGCACACAAGCTAGAAAGACCCTCCCAAGGAAATCCTAGAGGGAAATTTAGAGAGAGAAACTAGAGAGATGTTTTGGTCGGGTATGCTTCTATTTAAATATATGTCTTAAACTTAATCTTGATTGCTTGCATGTTTGAACTGATTAGACCAAGTAGCATGAATTTATTTTATATTATATATTATTATTTTATATATTATTATCCACATATTATAAATTATTTTTCAAAAATCACAAAAATATTTTATTTTTCACAATTTCAGCATTTTTATTTTATTTTATTTTATTTCGGTGAGCCAACATATTTTATGAAATGGAAGACGGATCATCGAGGTGTTTCGGAAAGTAGTTATCTAAATCGATATATTCAACGAACTAAGCTTAATTAATAACTACCCTTACATCTCCTAAAACCGCCATTATGGAAGTAGTACAAACCCTTCACTAACCGTCCCTTCACAACTTTATAACCCCTACACTCTTCATGTCACATCCATCATTCATAAACCCACTACTTGTACTACTCCTAGCAAACCGTCAAACCCATCTCCCTCTTTCAACAATCCCTAACCTTCATCAATTCATCTCATCATCACCATGAAATCTCCCAAGACTTCATCTAAACCGAAAACAACAAAACCCATGCATGTTGGCACGAAAAGGACTTTTTCTACCACAAAAGGAAGCTCATCTTCAAAACCCGCATAGAAGGCCAAGGTAGTAGATCCTGATTGTGCTGAGGAGGTTTGTTAATGTGTATCTTTAAGAAGTTTGGTGTGCCTCTTGAAGGTCTAGAATTTTCAATAAGTGCTAATAACAAATTAGGTGCTAAGTGTCTTAACAACTTGCATCTTACATTAAATGATAATGGAATTCTAGAGGATGCCGAAGAAGATGTTGAGTATGTGAGTTCTGATGAGGAACAAGAGGAAGGTGAAACTGAAATAGAAGGGGAGAATGTAGATCAGGAAACTGTTCCCACTGCCACTATTGAGGCAGAGACAGAACAGGAACAAGGGGAAACTGTGACTCAGGGGGAAGATGTTAGTAAGGGGGAACATGTTGGGGAAGAAGAGAAAGAGGAACTAGAGGATGAACAATCTAGTTCAGAGGATGAGGATCTCAATGTGCCTCTCAAGAACATTAGGAAATCATCCAAGAGTTCTTCGTGTCTTAATGCTGATATTACCTCACCAACCCCACCATCACCAAAGCCAAACTCACCTATACCACCATCACCAATAGCAACTACTCCACCACCATTTACATCACCACCATCACCTCTACCCACTGGTTTTGATGATCCCACTACTATCCCTCCTCCGCCTATTACCCTTGCTCATGTCCATTCTACACTACTTGATATGCAGTCCCAATTATGTGCCTTTCAGAGTGAAGTTCGAGCCTCACTCTCCACTATTGCTGAGCAACTCACCGACATGGAATCACGTCTTGGTGCAAAGCTTGACACAGTGGAGGTGCAGACTGAATTTGTTGATGAGGAGACTGCTGCCTGATCCCTCCTGCTTCTGTTTTCAAATTAAAATTTAATGTTGGTTGGCCCATTTTATTTGTAATCTCTAAACAATTTTTTTTCTTATTTTGTGTACCAGCTGGGGTACGAAACAATTTATGTTTGGTTTATGCTACTACCTACAACTTTTAACCTTTTATAACATCCTTTATTATCTATCCCCATGGTCTATGATGTTTGAATGCGTGCTTTCTTGATTTTTGTTTTGGCATTTATTTTCTTAGTTTGCTGCTTACTATCTTAATTTGTCTAACGCTTTCCTTAGAGCTGTGGATTGGTTTACACCCCTACTTTTTGATTGATGCCAAAAGGGGAAAGAGTAGCAAACAAACTTAATTGAATGCTTGTGAATGCTTACGTTTTTGCTTAATCTTGATAATTGATTCTTAGTTTGTGTTCTAAATTGATTCTCTGCTTTGTTCAAAAAATTTTTAAGATGTTTACAATGTTCTTAGTTTACTTCATAATACTTATTTTGATAGGACTTACTGTTTGATATACTTAAGCTTCATATGCAATGAATTATTTGACTTATGAAATGATCATCATTGGTTTACTTATTTTATGTTTGATTTATATGGATAAATTGGTTAATTGTTGTTTGATATGATCTATTAAATATCACTCTTGTTTATCGTTGATTCTTACAATTCATGACTATTTTGAAATTACTTAGATTGTTGTGTTTCTTATTTTATGTTTTTATATTTCTTAGTTTATAATCGTCACAAATAATTCTTATTATAGTTATGTTTTTGTCTTGTTTTAAATTTAAAAACTTAAGTCATGTTTAACCACATGATTTTTAAAAAAAAAAAGGGAGTTTTAAAATTTAACTTATTAGAGTAATATGTTTACATGAGAGTTTAGTAAATTATTTGTAACGATTTAATTTACTAGATATGGTTGAATGTGTGTTAATCTCAAGCATGTTCATTATAATTGTTTTACTCTATTTTTATTAAGTTTGTTTATAAAGTTTGTCATCATCAAAAAGGGGGAATTTGTTGGCCCATTTGGTTTTGATGATAACATAAACTTTAATAAACAAACATACTATGTTTTTGAGATTGTTTTGATAAGTCAAATATCCGATCTTTAAAAGGTCGTTGATGGACCATTAAACGTTGAAAAGGGATTACTAAGTAACTGTTCCAAGATAAAGTCAAAGTTCGAAGATTGGTCAATTGGAGACAGTGCAGTGTTCCCAGATCAGCGGTCAGAGAAGAAGTCAGCAAATATAACTAAGAAAATAATTTTTAATTTTTATTTTTCTTTTTTTAGATTTGTTGTACGGTTGATAAAAACTAGGTTGCACAAGGTAGTTATCTTAAAATTATTTTAAATCTAGATCTTAAATTCAAAATAACTAACTTTTTAATTTAAATCTTAAAATTAGATTTCTTAAATTTGTCTTAGCTATTTTTAGCTAGAAGACAAGAAAAACTTGGAGTAACCACCAAGTTTTCCTAGCCACTAACTCACGTCATTAGCCCACAATTCCCACATCCTTAGATCATGGGATTATGGCTAAACTAGATCTAAAATGTATTTAAACCATTTTTTGAACCGGCACATTTGGAGATCAACGGGAGACAAATATTCATGTAAAATCATTAGAGTGCTCCCATGGAGATCAAGGGAGAAAAATAATCACTCATATCATTCGAGTGCTCCCTTGGTGATCAATTGAGAGAAAAAATATTTTTCCGAAAATATTTGTGCCCAAAATATTTCGTGAGTTTTCTAAATCAAAGAAGAGGAAATCTTGATCGATTTTAATTGCTAATTAATTTCAAGATTAGATCCTTGTGCAATTCTTGTTTTGATTCATCCATTTTAGATAAATCTTGTAAGGGTTTATTTGAGAGAATTTGTAATTAGACTTGGGTAAGTCTAAAGGGGAATAGAGAATAAAGAAGAGAGAAAGAGAAGGAGAATAGAGAAAGGAAACGGTAAGGAGATACCGAGAGAAGAAAAAGAGAAGGAGAAGAGAATAGAGAAAGAGAAGGAGAAATTATTTTGTGTAATAGAGAATTGATTTACATAAAATAATAGAGAAGAGAAATCCCTAGAGGGTCGTGGTTCTTTTTCCCACGTTAAATCTTGGTGTTCTTTTTAGTTTTCTTTAAATTGTCTTGAGTATTTTTATTATTCAAATTCCGCAAGAAAATAGGGCAAAAATACTCTAAGGGCAACCAGTAACAATTCCCCCCCCCCCCCCCTCTTGTTACAGTTCATTGTCTCTACGTGTTTCAACAATAGCTGTATCAACCCTTCCAAAACTTTGTCCCTAGTGAAGTGGCAGTCCACTTCAATGTGTTTGGTCCTGTCATGAAAAACAGGATTCTTTGCAATATGCAAAGCAGATAAGTTGTCACAATGTAGGGTGATAGGTCTGAGGTTTGTTAGACTGAATTCTTCAAGTAGTCTTACAAGCCAAGTGATTTCAGCAGCAGTAGAAGCCATGGCTCTATATTCTGCTTCTGAACTTGACCTGGATACAGTCCCTTGCTTCTTTGATTTCCAGGATATGGGTGATGGTCCTAGCATGATAAGGTATCCAGTGACTGATCTCCTAGAATCAATGCATGATCCCCAGTCACTATCAGAAAAAGCCTGGATAGTAAGTTTGTTAGAAGCTTTTAGGAATATCCCTTGTCCACATGTGTGACTAACAAAAGATAGAGTATGTTGTAGGGCTTGCCAGTGTTGCATGAATTGGCTTAGGGTTTGTGTTGCATATGCCAGGTCTGGCCTTGTATTGAGTAGAAAGTTTAATTTGCCAACCATGCTCCTATAGGGTGTTGGGTCAGAAAGTAATCTGCCTTCCAATGCAGATAGTTTAAGGTGAATTGGTAGTGGTGTCACAGCTTTTCTGGTGCTTGTGCTATGATAGTCTTGGAGGAGTTCTTTTGTAAATTTGTGCTGGGATAAAACAATGCCATCTTGCAAATAAGTCACCTCCATCCCAAGGAAAAAATGCAGTTTTCCTAGGTCTTTTATGCTAAAGACATTTTCTAGGTGTGCCTTTATTTTGTTGATCTCTTGATCATTGTTTCCTGTTAAGATAACATCATCTACATAAATGGCCAAAATGGTGATGTTATTATTTTCTCTTTTTGTAAAGAGTGAGTAATCATTCTTTGATTGGTGGTATTTTTGATTAATGAGCTCTTGAGTAAGTTTTGCAAACCATTGTCTTGAGGCTTGTTTTAAGCCATATAATGACCTTTTGAGTTTGCATACTTTATTCTTAATTGTGGAATATCCTTGTGGAAATTGCATGTAAACCTCTTAACTTAATTCTCCATGTAGAAAAGCGTTATTGACATCAAGTTGATGAAGTGTCCAGTGCTTGTGTGCTGCAGTAGCAAGTAGGCATCTAATGGTTGTCATTCTTACCACAGGGCTAAAGGTTTCATCATAATCTATCCCATATTTTTGGTTGTACCCCTTAGCCACCAACCTAGCCTTGTATCTCTCCAATGTTCCATCAGCTTTTTGCTTGACTTTAAAAATCCACTTGCAAACTATGGCTTTCTTACCTGGGGGTAAGGAGACTATGTCCCAAGTGTGATTATTTTCTAAGGCTTGGATTTCCTTTGTCGTGGCTTCTTGCCAATGTGGAATCATGACTGCTTCTTTAAAATGTTTTGGTTCATAAAAAATTGATGCTTTGGACACTGCTGGATTGATGTTCTTAATTTCTTTATGTTGTACTAGTTCACACCAGTGTCTAGTTGTGTGGCATTGATAATCATCTAGGTATTGAAGTGGTTTTACAATTCTGTCAGATCTTCTAAGTGGTATAGGCTCACTTTGTTGATCTGTAGTAAGTGGTATACATTCATTATTGTGATCTGTAGTATGATCTATGTTACTGTGATCATAATTTGTGATATCATCTGTGGTGTGCTGTTCTGTATTGGTGTGTGTATTCATTTCCTCATGAATTTCACCTGCTGTTTGAGGTTGTGTGTCTTGTTCATTAGACTGTTCTGAGGTTATACTTGTGTATTCATGCAAGTAATCAAAATCATAGTTGCTGCTATTAGGAGTGTCAGAATGTTGTTTTTCAGACAAGAAAAATGTTCTGATTTTATCAGGATTTGTTCTTTTGCCCATAATTTGATATGGAAATATTTTTTCATGAAAAACTACATCTTTAGATGTAATTTCAATTTGTTTCTCAATGTTGTACACTCTATATCCCTTTTTGTGGGAAGAATATCCTATTAAAACACACTTTTGTGATCTTTCAGAGAATTTGTGTCTATCCTTTTTTAAAGTGCTAACAAAACACAAGCAACCAAACACTTTCAAGTGTGTTAAATCTGGTTTGGTGCCATAAAATTTCTCATGTGGGGTTATATCATTTAGGACCTTTAAAGGCATCCTATTTATTAAGTGGACTACACATTTTATGCAATCCCCCCAAAATTGCATAGGCAAATTTGCCTTGAAAAATAAGCACCTTGCTGTTTCCAATATGTGCTTATGTTTTCTCTCCACTACCCCATTTTGTTGGGGAGTATCTGTAAAACTTATTTGTTGTTTGATGCCATGTTGTAGATAAAAATTCAAGGCTTCTCCTTTGCATAATTCATTTGCATTGTCTGATCTCACAGCTTTAACTTTGAGAGACATTTGATTTTCAACAAATGTAACAAACTTTATGAAAATGCTAGGGAATTGAGATTTAATTTTTATTAGAAAAATCCAGCACATTCTGCTGTAGTCATCTACAATTGTGATGAACATAGTACAATTGGATCTAGAGGGATATTTGAAAGGTCCCCATATATCTTAAGTGTAACAGCTCTAATGGCTTATTTGTTCTATTCTGTGAAGGAGAATAGGTAGCTCTTCTTTGCTTTGCAAGAGGACATATTGTGCAAAACACTTTATTATGCATTTGATTGTTCTTCAATTGTGGGAAGAGATATTCAAGTCTGTTGATGGGCATATGCCCCATCCTTAGATGCCAAAGCTTTGCTTGGTTGATAAGAGAACTACTGGCTGCTGTCATGCTAGTGCTGTGACTATGTTCTGATTTGGCAGCCTTGTTCTGTATCACATAGAGTCCATTATTTTCTTCACCAAGAAGCCAAGGCTTCTTCATCAAAGTCTCCTGTATGTAACATCCATCAAGGGTAAAATAAATTTTGCAATTTATGTCTAGTGATAGCTTACTTACTGACAGAAGGTTATATTTGAATTTTGGGACAAACAGTACATTGTGTAACTTTATTCCATTGTGCAAAAGAACAGTCCCTTTATAGGTTACTTGTAATTTTGTGCCATCAGGTATAGTAACTTCATGTTTATCTTTTTCTATTAAGGTATAATCAATAAATTGGTGGATATCATGACACATGTGGTCTGATGTTCCACTATCTATAATCCAAAGATTCATATGATTTGCTAATAAACATAAAGTACCTGTCATTTGGCTAGTATTTGCATGGGTTGTAATGGTCTTGGAGTCATCTCTGTGCAACATATCAAGAATCTTTTGGTACTGTTCTTGAGTGAATTTAGCATTCACATATCCTTCTGTGTCTTCTTGTGTGCTTGATGATCCAGCATGTGCATAAGACTTTTGTTGATCTCTTTTCCATATGTTTGCTTTGTGATTCACAGGGTACCCAACAATTTTTCAGCACTTCTCTTTTATGTGCCCAGACATCTTGCAATGATCACACCAAAGATGTGGTTTCTTGCTTTTGTGACCATCTGATTGTTGACTTTTACTACTGTTTTTGTCATAAAACTTTCTTTTCTATGCCCTACATGCCATGGTTTCATTTATGTTGCCCCCACTAGCGCTAAGCTGCAAATGTGTTTCCTCTTTTAGCAATATCCTATATGCCTGTGCTGCTGTAGGCAAGTCTGGCATCATAAGCAAATTGCTGCGCACTTGTTTGTATTTCTTGTCCAGCTTCATAAGGAAAGTGATTACCTTATTGTTTTGTTGCATCTTGAACACTTTCTTGGCCACATCACAACTACACTCACTTGCAGCAGCACATGTACAACTTGGAATTGGGTTTAAACCATCAAACTCATCCCATAGGGTTTTCATTTTGGTAAAAAAATCTGATACACTCATATCAGGTGTTTGGACTAAAGCATTTATCTCTTCTTGAACAAACATTTGTGCATTTGAACTATGTCCATATCTTTCCCCAAGCTCATCCCATATTTCCTTAGAAGTCTTGAATGACAAAATGTTATTTGCTATTGAGTCTTCAAGAACACTTATTATCCATCCCATGACAACATTGTCAACTCTGTCCCATGTTTTTGCTCCTGAAGTGCTGGTAGGTCTGGGTATAGTGCCATCAGCAAACCCTAACTTATTTCTTCCAGATAGGGCTATGGTCATGACTTTCTTCCAGTTAGTGTAGCCTCTGCCTGAAAACACTATATTGACTATCTTCTGACTGCTATCGGAAGGGTGGAGAAAGTAAACAGAAGATGGGTTCATAGTTGGGTCAACATGCCCATTTTGTGTGTTTTATGCATTATTACCTTGATTTACCATTGTCTTGAAGAAGAAATGGCGAGAAACACAAGTATTCTTCTTCTTTAAAGCAATCTTGGCAGTAGCACAAAGACCAACAGAAAAAAAAATGGGAAAGAAAGAATGGAAATCTTGGAAATTCTTGGATGAGTATCACTGCTTTGATACCATGTTAGTTTTTTGTTAAGAGAACTCTTTGGAAGAAATAAGAAACTGAATTATTTCATTAAGAGTAAAATGTATGAATTGAAAACTATGTTTTTACAATTAGATGAGAGGCCTATATATAGACAAAGCCCCTGGACATATACAGGATAAGAACTAAGGTACATCTCACTATAACAGAATTATAACTAACTGACCTAACTAACTAACTAACTGATTACAATTAATTAAACACGTGCTCTACATGTGAGACTTGGTCAGCTTGGTGTGAATGCATAGCAGATGTCCTTTGTAGCCTTGATCCTCTTCTGTATATATGCAACTGCAGGTGATGAGCTAACATTAGAGCCACTGTCTTCTGATTCTTCAAGGTTGCCTCTGATCATGTGGATTAGTAGAGTTGTTACTCTTATCAAACCATGTGTATAGTTATGTAGGGTTAAGATCAAATGGAAACCAATGTTATATGAGAGAATTGTGAGAACATATGTGTGTACTTTTCGATTTTAGTTATTTAAACTATTTTTTTCTTGTTTGGTATAAAAATGAAGAATATGTGTGTATACTTTTCGAATTTAGTTATTTAAACTATTTTTTTCTTGTCAGATAACTTTGTAAAAATGAAGATAAGATGCTTATGTGTAATAGCTAAATTATTGATTTTCCCCTTATGGGAGGATGTTCCTAATATGATATGAATCAATCTTTTGAATATGGAAGCAAATCAAGTCTAATTATTATGAATGCAAAATGATACATTATTAATTCAAATCAATAAAGATAATAAAAATCAAATAAAATTGCATGATTTAATTATATGTATAAAAAATCTTTGAATTATAATTTTCTCTTGTTATAAGTACCTAGATTAGTCTTTTCTCCAAATTAAAATATTTCACAATGGCTACTTTCATGAATTATGCACCTCTTTTAATCATCTTGACACTCAGCCTTTTTGTGGCGGAAACAATTTCTCTTCCTCCATTCTCTAATGATACAAAGGTATTATTTGTTTGAATTATTTTGTTTTTATCTCTTGAAATTTTTTTATTCTTTCTTTGAATTTTTTTTATCAATTGAACGCATTTAAAATACAAATTATTTTTGCGATGCAATTTTTATTATTTTTCTAATAATATATGTTTTCAAATCTAAGTTTTTTTTTTTTTGAAGAATTTCAAATCTAAGTTAAACAAAATAAACTAATCTAATTATGTTTTTTTAAGAAGCTTTAGTTTTTAGGTTGTGGATAAGGGTGTATGTTGTTAGCTCTATAACAAAACCTGAAAAGTAAAGCAACTCAAATCAATTGGTTTATTTGTTGGAAACTAGATGATCTCCGTGGGATGTACGATTTTTTCATTTTGATGTAAAAAATAAATAAATTGAATAGGTCCGGCTTAATATTAAATTAATTTTAATTATTTTTTAACGCACATTTTAATTGACGTAATTATAAAAATTGTATCTATAATATAATTAGCATTTTAGTGAACTTATTTTGAAAGTATAATAAAAAATAATATAATTAATTTGTAAATAAATGAATATTTTTTTAAATAAATATATAGTTTAATGATGCTTTGTAAATTAAAAATCAAATATAATAATTTGTGCATTATTATTACATACTATATCTAATACATTGTTATTCAAATTTTAATAGTATATATGTTATAGTCCCAACTAAGTTTTTAATGATAGTGAATTAATCATTTTATAAATACCCTTAACATTTAATATTCCCATAGTCATCCTTATTCAATGACATCATCAATTTCATGAGAAGATGACATCTCTTCAATTTTTTCAGTTGCTTATGTCAAGTGTGTTTGTTTTATTATATAGTATAGATTTTTGAAGAATAATTGAATTTTTTCATGATTTTGCAATAATAGTCTCACATATTAATTAATCATGAATAATCCTAACTTTAAGGGATATTTTTTAGAGTAAATTTGGCTATATAAAGTAATTGACTAACTAAAAAAGTAAATTAAAAATTAATGCGAAGAATCTTACATAATATGTCAGGACTTTAATTTACATTAGGCTTAATTTGAAATTTGAATGCTTTGAAATCTTAAGAATCTTACATATCAAACTTTTTGATTTTTTTATATCAAATTTGATAATTGCTATGATTCTAATATTTCGTTTTATGGTTTGATTGGTTTTTAAAGTATAATTAGTTTAGTTTGGTTCAGTTTGCTATCTGAAGTATAAAAATTAAAGTTTTTGAGCAAACTTAAACTCTAGATATATGAAGTATTTTTTCTATGAGACCGTCGTATGTTGAAACAAGTTATTTATAAAGTGATGTTTTAGTATTCAAAACGTCAGTTTTAACAATTAACAATGTAAAAGTTGTTTTTTTTTAATTAATGTAGTTGAACTATTTGGCTCCAACGAGAACATCTTAATTAATGCCAGCTTGTGTAAATTAAATGCCTAAAGCTTTAATATTATGGAGAATTTTGGGTTAGCCTAGCGATTCATTAGGCGTGTGTTTTTTATTTTTTACCCTTTGTAAGCAAAAGAGGAGTTCCGTTATTACAGCCTAATAGACACTAGTAGAATTATCGTCATTTGCTACTATACAAATGTGCTTATTTGCTACTCAATTTGAAATTGTGACAAATGAAAGGGCAGCAAACAACTAAAAGCTTTTTGCTTAGTTAAAGAACCACAACAAATAAAAATTATCATGTGCGAAGAGAATCAGATTCAAAAGAGTAAATAGTAGTGTGAGGTTTTCAATTGAGAGAAAAAAGGAGGGTGAAGTGAGTGACTTGTGTTATAACTTTTATTTTGCTATTGTTCAATAGAAAAACAAAAATATTTTTTTTTATTTGCTGTTAATGTTAAAAATAGTAGCAAAAAATATTTTTGTGATGTGAATTGTCAAAACAGTAGCAATAATTACATTATTTGCTAATTGCTATGTTAGAGATTTAAGTAGCAAATAAATAGAAGCAAATTAAATTTATTATACTAGTGAGAAGAATAATATATTCTCTAGGAATTTTCTAATCCAACCCAAAATCCAAAAAAATAACTATTGATAAAATGTATTTGGAATAATTGAAAATTCTTTAAAAAAGTTCATTAATATGTGTAGGTTTATATTGTTTATATGGGCTCTAAATCGGAGGAATACTCTCTAACATCGGACCACTACGTTGGTATTCTCCAACAGGCTTTAGGCAGCAGGTGAATTATTATTATTATTATTATTATTATTATTATTATTATTATTATTATTATTATTATTATTATTATTATTATTATTATTATTATTATTATTATTATTATTATAAATCATAAATGGTTAATGGTGTGTCATATACATGTAATAACATATATTTAGAATTAACTAGGATAAAAACTTGTACAATGCACGAAGTTGTTAGTATAAAATTGTATATGAATGTAAATTTTAAATAGAAATCCAATTATTTGTCATTAGTATAAAATTATAATGTTTCTCGTAAAATAGATAGAGAATTTTAGAATATAGTGTTTTCAACGAAAAAAATTTTGGTTGTTACTATATATATTAATTAAAGTTCTCATACTTTTTAGGGAAAATTACGTTAAAAACTCCCAACTATTAGCGGTTTAAATATAAAACTCCCAACAATTGATTATTATTTAAAACTCCCAACTTTAGGTCTATTTTTAATTTAAAGTCCAAGATGACTTATAACCGGATAAATTGGTTTTAGTTGAGAAGTAGTGAGACCAAATTGTATTTATTAACCACCTCATCCTTTTGACCTTACACGACCCTTCAAGTATCCTCCCATTTTAACAACATGGTAACCGGTTAAACAGGTTATAAAATTGTATCGGTGCTTTAATTTTAAAATGGGCCTAAAGTTGGGAGTTTTGAATAATAATCGATAGTTGGGAGTTTTATATTTAAACCGTGAATAGTTGAGAGTTTTTAATTAAAGTAATTTTCCCTACTTTTTAAGACAATTTGGGTGATTTTCCATCAACATTATCATAATAATTCTTTTTTATATTCAAAATAATTTTTTTAATCATCATTAGTTTTTTTTGTTGATGAAAAGTTTTAAAAATTAAAATTGTATTGATTAGCAAATATTTTAACATAAAAAAGCAAATATATGTTCTAAGAAATTTAAAATATCATATTTAATTGTGATATACTATTCATTTATTAAGGAATAAGTTGATCATTTTAACTTTGGTAAGAATTATTTTCTATCGCAAATATCTATAAAATTGTCATGTGCAATTTTACAGTCTTTTTATTAAATTGTATAATTATATATCTCTGTCCCTTTTTTTTTTCTAAGTATGGCGAAAGAGTCCCTTGTTAGAAGTTACAAGAGAAGTTTTAATGGTTTTGCGGCCAGATTAACAGAACAACAAATCCAAAAGCTCAACAGTAAGTATTACTCTTAAGTCTTATCCCTAACACTCATTCGTTGTCAATATTAATGAGTGTCTTTATTTATTTATTGTATAAAAATTAAACTTATACTCTTATTTTCTTTTGTATACCACAAAAAATACAATATAATATTTATGAAGTCATTTGGTTTAATAATTTGATTATTTATTTATTTATTTGTTTGTTATATAAGATGTTAAGTGATCTAATATAATTACCAATTACAAAATTGTCAAAGCTTATAAATAACTAATATTTTTGTATACTAAATTACCAATTAACTACGTCATATTTTTAATTTTTTTAAAGATACATGTCTTAAATTAAAAATAACTAATAGTAATTGGAATTATTGAACACAACTATTTTTCATCCACTCAATATATTACTATTATTAAAGATAAACATGATTTTTACTCAAAATTAATGACCTCAATAGTTAGATATATAACTATTTTTTTTAACATTTACAATTAAATTCAATTAATATATTAATTAAATCTTAAACATCGCATTGCACGAATATCTCTAATCAATTCATTTTATATATGTTTTTTTAATAAATTCATTTTATATATTTGTATTAGAACTTTTGTTTTTTAAGCTCAATTTTGAAAGTATTTGGCTAAATGAATGCAACCCTAAAGTAATTGGAATAAGCTTTAAAGGAAAACGTTAGCCGCCTTAACAACGTTTTTATTCCCTATTGGACCGGGAATTGGGTTTTGGTTAGCGAATGGGGAAAAACGTTGTTAAGGATAATGTTTTACCTATTAAGGGATCATGTGACATTTTTTTGTTTTCTTTTAAAATGTTGTCTTTGACGACATTTTCTTCTGCTTTAATATGAGTCCAGTAGCTTATTTTGTTTTATTTGTCATTTCTCTCTTTCATACTTGCTTCTATACATTTAGGCAATTTAATAAACTTTTGAAAATTGTCCTCAGGTGTGTATATACTTGCTTCTATTCATTATCCTTGCATTGACAGCGTTTTCCCCTTTCCCCTTAACAAAACCCGTTTCACTAGCCCAATAGAGTACAAAAACGTAATTTAGGGCAGCGTTTTCCTTTGAAACTTATTATTCCAAATACTCTGAGGTTGCACTCATTTGTCCAAATACTTTGAAAAATAAGCTTAAAAAAAGTTCTTTGGATCAACAACTTGATGTGTTGCATGACTTTCTATATTAAATTTTATTTCCTCCTTTACGTGCATTATACTTGTTACACTTTTCTTTTTCATGTGTTTCACACAATACTTGCTACATTATTATATATGTCCTGAAATAATTAACTTATAAATTGTCATAGTTACCTTAATTACTCTATTTCTACTTCATGCCTTATTAACTCTTAAACTTATCGATATATATGGACCGCCATGATATTTGGCTATTATCTAATCATTTCCTTAATACTTGTAACAAGACAAAATGATGCAAATATTATAAATCAGAGGTAATTATAAATGGTCCATTTCTAACTTAAAGATATATAGTATGAAACATTTAATCTTATGATTTTGTTTTTATGTTATTTATATTTGAACATTAGAAATATCGTGGGATATACATAGCGATAAATAGATACTCCCTCCGTTCCTTTTTGTTTTTCCACCTTACTATAACAGGTAGTTCCATAAGTTTTTCCACTTTAGAATACTTTCCATTTTTGGAAAATTTTCATCCCACTTTTACCCCTTAAAACCCCACTTTTCTTACTTCACACTAGTATTTAATTAATTTCTCTCTCATACTTCCAATACAATCATTACATTACACTATTATTTAATTATTTTTTCTCCCATACTTCCAATACAATCATTACTTTCCACTACTATATAATTAAAATAATACCCACTAGTACCAAAGATTCCATTTTTCTTAATCTTGGTGAAAAACCCAAATAGGAACATCAAAAAGGAACGGAGGGAGTATTATATATCTCAAATTTGCTATTTATATCAAACATTATTGTTAAAATAAGAAATCCAAATAATTTAATGAGTCAAAAATAAAATGAATACGTTTATTGTCATGTTTGAAAACTACGATTTCATTTATGATTTCATAATTGAAATCCATAATTTAAGATGAAATCTTGTTCCCAAACACTACATAAAAGAAATTTCTTAGAACTAAAATTTGAAACTAGGGTAACATAATATTACATTAAATCACAGAATATTTTCAGGAAAAAACACCTATTCAGAATCTGCCTTGTGCAGGATACTTGGAGTGGCCTTTACATTTACCTTTTACGGTCCGTTTGGTTAGTGATACTAAATGGTGGTAATGAGAATGATTTATAGTGTAAAATTTCATTAAAAAATCCCCATCATTCCCATGGTAATAAAACTTTGATCATAAAAAAGTTCTTTTATATACAAATTTTCATTACCTCTTAATATACCATGTCACCCAATGGTAATGCATTTGAATGGATTTTATGAGGAAAATGAGATGATTGGAGTTGGATAAGCATGGCCATCAAGGTAGATATGAGAATTTTCAACTAAAATTAAACTAATTTTTCATTCCCATTACCATCGTTTATGACCACCTACCAAACAGGCCGTTAAATCACAAAATATTTTCAATTATCATAGAAATCAAAACACAAAAAAAAAAATATGATTGTAAAATCTACTTAACGAAACGTTTGAATTGATTGTTGAAGCCTAAAACGATATTATGTTAGATACTCTATTTTATGTTTTTTTACTAATTTAATTAACTAGTGGGCAATGGAGAAATTGATTTAATTATATGGACAGATATGAAGGAAGTGGTATCAATATTTCCAAGTAGAACACTTGAACTTCAAACAACAAGGTCTTGGGATTTCATGGGATTAACAAAGGCAATGGCTTCTAAAATCAAAATTCAACAAAGTGATTTGATAATTGGTGTGATCGATTCAGGAATATGGCCTGAATCTCCTAGTTTTAATGATGATGGTTTTGGTCCTCCCCCCAAAAAATGGAAAGGTGTTTGTCATGGGGGTTCTAATTTCACTTGCAACAAGTAATTCTCTTTTTCACTTTTCTGGTTCTCAATCATATGTTTAAACTTTTGGTTGAGTTGGTTTCTTGATATGGTATATATTAGCAGTCATTGTGACAAAAGGTCACTGGTTCGAATCTCAATCACCCCTCATTTAAAGTGAAATATTTCGCACCGAATATGAGGAATGTCTGTGCTGCATCAACGAAGCCTGAATTTGGAATTAGGGAGTTAAATTGTTGATATACGAGCAAATTATTTACTATATAAAAACTATAATTTAACACTTTTGAAAAATCGAAATGTTTTCTTGAATTTATATTATTCAAATCTCTAAAAAATACTATTAAAATTAAGATAGCAAAAATATAAAAACATATAAAGAGGATAAATATAAGATAAAGAATGATACTCCCTCCTATTCACTCAAAATGACACATTTCTATTTTGGGTCAATTCACACAAAATTTCCCATTTCTATTTTTACTCTCACCTTTACAATTAATTTAATCAATTAAAATATCCGACTACCCCACTTTTACTACTCCCAATACCCAACTACTACCTTTACAATTAATTTAATCAATTAAAATACCCCACTATTCCACTCTTAAAAACCGTGCCCAACCCAAATGTGCACTTTTGAGTGAATAGGAGGGAGTATTAGTGTATTAACAAATGAATAGTTTAAATTAAAATTTGATCCCAAAATCTTATCTTATAAATGTGTTATCAATTTATTGAGCTAGAGTAAAATTTTTGTTATATTTCTACTCTTTGAAGTTTAAAGTATATATCATACATAAGCTATAAAGGGGGTGGGCGGGCAAAGTTTAAAATACAAAGGATCATATTTTTGCCCCTGATATAGCTTCGCCCCTGGCATCCACACTTCTAAGCCAAAAGACTTTTGTGTAAAGAGCGTGTTAGAATATATAATATATATATATATTAGAACCTTATATTCCGATCTTTATAGGGTGTTATTTAATTCAAATTATTTTGGCTTACAGTAAGCTCATTGGAGCGAGATCAAAAGGATATTTTTCAGCCAGAGATGCAGTAGGTCATGGCACCCACACAGCATCCACGGCCGCAGGTACTACTAATGGCTCATCTGTTAAAGTATATAGCATATTCTGAGGTCTCAACCATCAGCTTAAATTTTTGGTTGGGTTAGTTTCTTGACATAGTATCAAAAGCCAGCGTGACAATAGTTCACTGGTTCGAATCTCAATCGCCTTTCATTTGAAAATGGAATATTCAGCGCCAGGTATGAGGAGGGCCTAAGTCGCATCCACACTTCTAGCCCAAAGGGCTCTCGTGTGAGTTAGTGTGTTAAAGTATATATAATATATATTGGGGCCTCAACCATCAGCTTAAGCTTTTGATCGAATTGGTTTCTTGATATCATCTTTTTATTCAACACCCTAAATATTTTTAATTATCTTTATAGTGTGTTTGGAAATGATGATTTTATTTGCATATATGGATTTGACATAAAGTTAGTGTTTGGCAATAATAAGAATTTAAATTTGGATTTGAGTCAAATCCACCAATGCTATAAAAGTAGTTAATTAAAAATAGGATTTGAGTATGACACCACCAGCGACGAAACTTAGAAGAGGGCGGGAAGGGGCTTTGCCCCTTGAGATTTTTGGCAAAAATCCTATCTATTAGACCAAATTTATTGTTTTATAATACATCTTATTAGTCCCAATATAATGTATTTCAAATAAGTCTAAAAAAAATAGAATAAAGAAAGAAGGTTTATAAAAATCAAATATATTTAATATCTTAACAAATTTATTACACTATTAAAAAATTCAATTGTGACGTGATATTTTTGATACTTCATCAAAATGTCACCATTCTTAGAGTATTATTCTACTATTCTGATCTTAAGTTATAACACATCCTACAAGTGACATCAAATATTTTGGTGACATTTTACAAATGACATGATATTGATACCTTAAATATCACAATTGACACTATTATTTGTATTGATCTTTTAACCAATAAAAAGCACAAGAAATTTGGACAATCACAAGAAATTAAATATAATTCTTATATTTTTTTCTTCTCCATCACTTAAAGAATTATTTTTAACCTTTGACAACAATAAAAATACACTATTCTCTTAATTTTCAACTTTTGCAACCATGTTTTCTTTGTATAACTTTTATTTATCACAAAATATTTATTCATAATATAAGTATGACCTTAAACTTGTTATAATTATTGATTTATAGGTATAGAACATAATCAAACCAAGTAAAAAACGTACAAACATATTATAATAACTCCACCCCTCTTAATATTTTGTCCAAGTTCCGCCACTGGACACCACAATCCTTGTCATTTCAAATTCTTCATTATGATTTCATAATTAAAATTCACAATTTGAAATAAAATGTATGTTCCAAACGCATCCTATATATATTAGATTTCTTACATCGCTAATCAAGGGCGGACCTTGGAAAGGGAACCACTGTAAGATATTTTAGTTGTTACTTTTTCAAAAGAATTCTTACCAGAATGAATTGCTAGAAACTTTTCTTAAAATTTCATCCATTTGTTGCCTATGACTCTGAACCCTGAATTTGCTACCGAATTCACATAGGTAGAGCCGTGGATCACGCAAGTTTTTACGGGATAGCAGAAGGAGTAGCAAGAGGAGGTGCAGCATCAGCTAGAATTGCTGCATACAAAGTTTGTGAAAAAACAAGCTGTCAGGAGTCGGATATTTTAGGTGCATTTGACGATGCCATTGGTGATGGAGTAGATGTTATTACCATTTCCATTGGAGGAAATGCTGCTGTTGCTATGTATGCCGATAGTATCGCCATTGGTGCTTTTCATGCTATGAAGAAAGGTATCTTAACTGTACAATCTGCAGGAAACAATGGGGATGATAGTGGTTCTGTTGGTAGTGTTGCACCATGGATCTTTACTGTTGCTGCTAGCTCTATGGATCGACAGATCCGTACTAAAACGGTGCTTGGTAATGGAAAGACTTTGATTGTAAGTTTTCTTATCCCGCTCCATCCCTTTTATCTGTTTATCAAGGAACCAACTCAATAATAAGCTTATGTTTATGGTTGAGGCCATGGTGTAAAAATGCGGTCGCGGTCGCGATCACGGTCACGATCGCGGGTCGCGGGAACGGAAAAAATTCGGTTGTCACGAAACGGGTCGCGATAATTATACAGTATAATTTATTTATATATTTAAATTATAAATATATTCTTTAAATGGTTTATTATTATTTAATTATGAAATATTACATATAATTATAATAATAATAATAATAATAATAATAATAATAATAATAATAAAATTTAAAATATGAAATTCATAATAAAAAGTAGTAAATTACTCAATCAAAAAAAATTCATTCAATATTAAACATCTACTCAAATTACCATTGATATGATTATTCAAAAAAAAAAAAGAAAAAAAAAATTACCATTGATATGACAAGACTACTTATAATTTATATTGAAAAAAAAAGACTTTACTGACAGCATATTAAAAGGTTTACTTTTTTTCTTTTTTGAGGTAATATTAAAAGCTTTACTTAAGAGTAGATTAGAGTATATCAGTATAAGGGCCGGACAGCTGTAAAGGAAAAAAAGTTACTGACAGTACTACACTCTAATTACTTCTCTTTTATATTTGATTTTTACTGTTATTCAAAACAAGTAAAGAGTAAAAAAGTACTCATCTCCCCCCCTGTGACTCTTTGAGTAACTTCAAGGCTTAAGCTCTAAGCTTTAATGGTGCCATGGTGGAGTCTGAAATTGATATATTTCTTCAATATTTTCTTTAAAACCAACATATGTAAGTTTTGTTACCTTTTTCTCCATTTTCTTTTTGAGTTTTATCTTCTACTTTAGTGTGTTTGAAATCTCACCGGCAAAAACTTGAATCACGGCCGAAATAAGTCAAAATGTCCGTTATAGAACGGCCAAAACGGGCGATTTCCGTGTTGGTGCGCCGTTTTTCCAAAGGGCGTTACAATTCGCGTGATATCGGAACGGTAGACTGAAAAACCGTGTCAACTCGGCCGTTCCGAGTTAACTCGGCCGAGTTTTGACACCATGGTTGAGGCGCTGATATATGTTACATATTTAAAACGTCTCTTCATACTAGAGCCTGTTGGGTTAGATGTGTGGATGTATATAATAAGCGCTGAATATTCCAATTTAAATGAGGGGCGGGTAAGATTTGAACCCATAATCTTTTATCTCATTGGCTTCTGATATCTTATTAAGGAACCAACTCAACCAAAAGCTTAAGCTTATTATGGTTGATGCCTCAGGATATATTGAATATCTAACACCATTTAGGCAAATATTGTAAAATCAAATATACACGACTGTAACACCTTTAAATTTCTAACCCCTTATACGGAACCAAAATCGCAAAAGATGTGAGGAAATTCGGGTGTTACAACGACCTTATCTAATCATCGTAATAATAACAAGATGAGAATTATTGCTTGGCTTAATGGTTGAAAATTTTTCTTGTTGGAAAAATAATTCACATGTAATCCCATATCGATGATTAAAGAAAGGTTGACTAACTTATAAATTTAATGGGCTACTTCTGCTACTATCAATTGGTTTCGAAAAAAAAAAAACATGATCGAACTTGTGTGCAATTAAAGTTTATTATTGTTATAAGATTGCTTACGTCATTTTTGTTAGTACTGCTAATTAAAATTTTCTATTTGCACGTCAAGTTGCACATTCACTCAACATGTAGTTTAGCTCATTGCAATGAGCTTCTATTTTAATTCGGTTCAAAATTGCGGTATTCGCTTTTTAGTATACTCAAACCTAATCCAAAACCAAAATATTTCGGATTTGAAAATTCCAATCCAAAACCAAACCAATTTATAAAAAAAATCAAACCATATTTCTTGATTGGTTTAGTTTGCAATTTTTATCCGAATAACTTTCGCTCCTAATTCAAATTTGAAATAAAATAAATGAAAAAACATTTTATAATCCTAACAAAGTATACTTAGCTAACCAAATAGCACATAAAATCAATTTTTGTGTGTAGGTTGATATACTAATTTTGTTAGAATTTCAATGAAAATTTGTCATATTAAAAAAGAAAATATAGTAAAATAAATGGTCCAAAGATAGGTTAAAAAACATAGTTAAACCATATTCGTTCGAATAATCGAACCTTTAAAAGATAAACAAAAATTTGAATTTTTATAAGATAAACGAAAGTTCGAACCTTTAGAAGCAAATCAGGCAAAATTCAAATCTTTAGAATCAAACTTTCCTAAAATAAATAATCCAAAGATAGGTCAAAAAACATAGTTAAACCATATTCGTTCCAAAATATTTGTGTCTATTAGCTATTGAACCCTAGTTTTTGTAGTGAACAAAATAAAAGGTATAAATAGCACTTAAACTGAATTTTCTTTTATTAACTGACATGCTGGTTGGTCAAAAATACAGGGCAATTCTATTAACTCTTTCAAGTTGAAGGGTGAATCCTTTCCTATAGCATATGGGAAAACTGCTTCAAAGAAATGTTCTGATGCAAGAGCAGTGTAATATTTTCTGTATTGTTTTGATTTATTGTATTTGTCTATCTCCGTTATCATAACCTGTTTGGTAATTGGTATTAAGTGGTGAAAATGATAATTAAAGCGGACTTGCATGAGTTAAATCTCTCTGAGGATCTGACTAGGGATAGTTGGAGGCGTCATATCCAGGTCTCAGACTATGGTTTTTCTTCTTAAAGTCGTTTTTGGTGTTCTTGCCTTTTTATTTGAGCACGTCTTTTGTTTTTTCTAGTTTCTTTTGTTTTTATGTTTTAAATTTGTTTTCTGCTTTTTTTAGTGGAGTTTTTTATACGTGGTATTTATCTCCCACGTGGTTGGTACTTGGTACACTATTTTTATCTTTCTCGAACTGGGGGACTCCGTTTGGTCGCGCTCTCCTGTATGGGTTTGAGTTGCCGCCGTCTTTCCCCCCAAACCTGTTTATAGTTTTCTATGAGCGGGATACAGTGAGTAGGATGATGATGATAATAGTTTGACCAGCTGAATGGTCATGCTTATTATCCATCAAAATCTTATATCTTGATAAAATTCATTCAAATATATTACCGTATGAAAATGTGCTGGTATTAAATAATAGTGAAAAATTGTGAATTTTTTTTAATCTAACTTTCACTATCATAGGAATACATGATACAATCATGAAATCTCATTTTCATTGTTTATTACCGATTATCAAATGGACGGTAAATTCAATTTAAGTCGTTTATGGTCTAAATTTTTGCCCCTTAATATTATAACGAAACTAGGCGAGCTTTGATGGTTGCAGGACGTGCGAAACAGGGTGTCTAGATCCAAATTTAGTAAAGGGAAAGATAGTAGTTTGTAATACAACAGAAGATGGTACTTTAGAACCAATCAAAGCAGGTGCTGTTGGGGTATTACTACAAGCTTCAACTGATGATGTATCTTTACCTTTACCTTTACCTGGAGCAGCACTTAATTCTCATGAATTTGAGGAACTAATATCCTACATTCATTCCACCAAGTATGATTTCTTTTTGTTTTATCCTACATAAATTTTAAGAAGGTCGTCTCGATCAGTTTTAGGCCTCAGAGCAAAATATAAAAGTGTCTTTCATAACTAAAAGCGTAATAAACTAAAAATACTTCTTTTATTTTGTATTGTTGATATTTAAACTACTTTATTTATAAAAATCCGAATAACTCATATAGAAAAAACATAACTTATATATAGTTTTGGGTCTTACAAAATTTGGATCTTGGGCATAAGTAGAGGTATACATTTGGATCATCGGGTTGATTCCGAGTCAGGTGTTTCGGGTCGGTTCTAAATCAATTTTTGTGTTCACATTGGTTTTTACATAATTGTAGATCCATTTTTAAGTAGGGTCAAATCGGGTTAAATTATAAAGTCGGGTGTCTATCGGGTCATCGGGTCTGTTTTGAACAACTTTAGGCATAAGCCAACTTTGCCTTTGCTAATCGATGACTATGTATTTTAAATATTTGAGATTTTAATTATAATCATTCATCATCATACCCAATGTATTTTGCTGAAAAGGATGAAATGTTGATTATGTTTCCTATATTTTAAAGGTGCATTGATATATAGTTTGAATCTATTGTGTCCTTAATTGGTAGATCTCCTACAGCAAATATTCTCAAGAGTGAGTCTATGAATGACACTTCTGCTCCAATTGTTGCTTCATTTTCATCACGAGGACCAAACGTTGTTGCTTCTGATATCCTTAAGGTATGTAATTAATTAATTAATTAATTAGTGGTCCTTTAATTTGATTTTTTTGTTTAGAGTATACTATAACATAAGCCCCAAATATAATTTTAAGTTTTTCTTGAATTGGTTACTTAATATGGTATCAAAAGCGCTTGTGGCTTAATGGATAGAGGCAATAGAGCATCTGTATGTGGAGCAGAAATTTTGGGGTTGGACCCCTACTGACATAGGTATCAATTGGGGGCTCCTTGGCTGCGCGCATCTATCTTTACTCCCTCTTTGGGGGTACGGGTATGATTTGTCCGCATATTTCAAAAAATTGAAAACCCCCTCTCGGACCCTACCTTGTGCGGAATACCGAAAAGGTCCTTTACCTTTACCTTTACGGTTCCTTAACATGGTATTAGAAGCTCACATGACGGATTTAGATCATGAGTTCGAATTTCATCCATCTTCATATTTCAAAGTGGAATATTCAAGTATGAGAAGGGTATAAACTACATCCACCTTTTTAGCCTAAAAAATTCTCGTGTGAGGGGGAGTGCGAGGGAACATAATATATTATGGGCCCATTTTAATTTTTGGTTAAATTGTTCCATAAGAAAATTATAAATTTAAGTTTAAGTTTTAAGTTTAAAATTTTGATTGAATTCATCCTTAAGAAAATTACAATTTCTTGCATGAATCCAAATAAAGGTTTTAATTTTGTATGGTTATGGTTAAATAAAGTAAGTGCTTTGTAATAGATTAGTAGATCACTATAAAATCTTAACATAATTTTTTTAGATTTTCATGTCAATTCTCAACCAATGCTAGCTGAAAAAGAAACTTCATTATAATTTCTACAAATTTCATGTGTAATACAAGTACTAATAAACAATAAGTTGCTTGACAATACTAATATGTGCTGGTTAAGTTGGTAGGAGATTAGCTGACACATAATCTCATCATAGCCCACTCGTGGGGTCAGGGGACACCCGTGGGCTCGGGCCCACAAACCCACGGGTCAAGAGAGTTGACTTGCACTTACACTCGGTGAGATTCATTGTTTCTCAAAACTATATGGCAGTAGGAAGCTTAGCTCACCCATTATATATGCAAGTCAACAACCCACTATTTTATCGATGTGGGATCTTGTCACAGACCTCATATTCAAATAAATCACAATCACAATTTTAAAAGAATTCATTTTTAAATGACATTTCACAATTTTATCATTGCACTACTTAATCATGTACGAGTCACATCTCACGATGTAACTGTCTCATATAATAATAATTGATAGAAAATGATATATAAAAGCATGATATTGCAGCCAGATATAGCAGCTCCTGGATTAGAAATTCTGGCAGGATATTCACCAGTGGGTCAAGTAACTGATGGTGATAAGAGATCCGTTAACTATTCAATATTAACTGGAACTTCTATGGCTTGTCCTCATGTTGCTGGTGCTGCCATTTACTTGAAATCTCTTCATCCTCATTGGTCTCCTTCTGCCCTTAAATCTGCTTTGATGACTACAGGTAATTATTTTAAGGAAAAATTACTTTAAAAACTTCAAACTATTTATTGATTATTTTTCAAAACTCCCAACTTTAGGCGTATTTTAAATTTAAAGCACTGATACAATTTTATAACATGTTTTAACCGGTCACCATTTTGTTAGAATGGAAGGGTACTTGAAGGGTGTGTATTAAGTTCAAAGGCGTGAGGTGATTAATAAATACGATTGGATACCACTACTTCTCTTCCAAAACCAATTTATCCGCTTATAAGTCATCTTGGACTTTAAATTTAAAATAGGCCTAAAGTTGAGAGTTTTAAATAATAATCAATTATTGAGAATTTTATATTTAAACCGCTAATAGTTAGGAGTTTTTTATACAATTTTCCCAATTTCTAATTAATACTCGCTTACAATAACCCCTTTGATCATTGTCAATATTTTTAAATGTGATTAATATTTTAATATTTCTATTTTTTAATATTTTTATTAGTATATATGATAATTTAATACTCGTCTTTCATAAACAGCACGGCCAATGAAACCTTCTACAAACAACGATACCGTATTCGCTTACGGATCCGGGCATCTGGACCCGGTAAAAGCAGCAAATCCAGGACTAGTTTACGAAGCAAATGAAACAGAATATCTAACATTTCTGTGCAAAATGGGTTACAAACAAACCCAAATCACTCAAATCTCCGGCATAAAACATTTCTCATGTCCAAATCACAAGAAATCTACATCTTCATTACCCAAAGATCTCAACTATCCCACATTATCAGCCTTAATTTCCGAAATTGGTAAACCTTTCAATATCAAATTTAGTAGGACAGTTACTAATGTTGGATCGGCTAATTCGACTTACACAGCGAAAATTGATTATTCGGGAAAGGAGATTAATGTTACAGTTAATCCGAATTCGATTTGGTTTAAATCGTTGAACGAAAAGAGATCGTATAATGTGAGTGTTGTTGGGAAAGGATTATCATCAGCGCCATCTGTGGTTTCTGCTTCATTGGTGTGGTCGGATGGGAGTCATTCTGTTAGGAGTCCGATTGTTGTATACACACTTTCTGAGAATTAGGGATTGTATAGTTTTTGTCATGAATTGAATGAGTTATCTATATGTATGTTTATTATATATGTGGAAATTTGACTATAAAGATTGTTATAATTTGTACTTCTATGATATAACAACTCGTCTTGTATGGGACCGTTTCATTATGAGATGGGTCTATAGTCATTTCTTTTACTAATCCGAATTGAAACTTCGAATCGGATATCCTAAAAATTGAATCGAATATCAGATCGAATCATCAGATAGTTTTGCTTAGCCCTAAATGATACCACTAGGGGTGAACACGGTCCGGTTTGGTCTGGTCTGACACTAAAATCAGACCAAACCAGAAATTCCTGGGCCGGACCGTTTAAATCACTAGACCAGACCGGACCAAACCGTTTTACAACAGTCCGGTCTGGTCTGGTCTACGGTTTTTATTTTTAAATTTTTAGCCAAATTAATACATGTTTTTATGCAAATATTTCACACCTACAATTAATAAATATAATATTTTGTAATTAGTTGTAATATCAACATCATTCAAGTATATATTCATATATAAAAATACCTACATCTTAAAAGATCTAGGTAGCAACTTAATTTTTTAAATACAAAATTATGATTTTTGACTAAAGTACGGTTTGCGGTCCGGTCTGGTCTGAAAAATAAAAAAAAAAAAAGGAAAAAAAACCAGACCGGACCATTTAAACCGTTGGCCAGACCAAATACTAAAATTCCGGTTTGGTCCAGTTTGATTTACGGTTTAGATCAAACTTTGTTCAGCCCTAGATACCACCCAACTTGAGAGAACCTGCAAAAAGATAACAAACAGGAAAAATAAGAAAAGACACGTAAAAAGATAAGGCAATAAAAAGCATGTATAAGGCTTAAATATAAACCTAGGAAATATATAAAAAAAATTATTATCACATTAAAGTTTAAATCTTTTTATGGAGGAAACTTGGTTGGTAGAGGAGCTTACTTAGTTCTAGAATCTTAGTGATTACTTTTGCAATTTTCCTAAATTTAACTTCTATAATAGAGATAGTAGCAATCTTCTTCTTACTTCTCCAAGTTATTAAGTTTCCTTCTACTAGAGGAAAATAATCAAAAGTAGATTTTTTTGTCATCACGATCATTTGCCTAGTTTGCATTAGTATAGAGGTGAAGATCGAAATGACCATTTTTCCTATACAATCTCGAGTACCTTTAAGATACCTTAAAATTCTAAGGTGTATGATCTGAATAGCTTTATTAATATCCAAACATTTTCATTGTGAATGTGAATTTGTCAAACCAACTCTTTGGAACTGTTTTAATGCATATTGAATCTTTAGTAACTTGTATCATTAACCTAATAAGAAGTCTTGAAAGAAGCTATAGGACCCTTCATTCATGTATACTTCCTTTACAATTACACCATGTAGGCATGCATTTTTAATATCATACTGATATAAAGGTAATCTCTAGGGATGGCCATTGGTCCAAGACCTTATTAGATTCGCTTCGGACTCAATTGTTTTTATAAGGGTGTAAGATTTATTTTTTTTGAGACTGATCAAGTGTGGGTCGGATCTGAATCTCAAAAATAAATTACAGATTTAGGCACGGCTCTAGATCCTCATATCCAAAGTCGAACTCAAATCCGACCTATAGAATCATCCAATGCTCAAAAGAATGAGTACCTAGGAAGTCCAATCCCAAAGGCAATGTGGCCTTACTTTGGAAAAACTTAGCTTAAGATTGTTTATGGTATGAGGCCTCAATAAATATTCTTCAGTGCACTAATAAATGTAATTAAGAAGAGTAGGATGAGCTATAATAAATATATTCAAGTTCAGATACCCTAATAGAGGAAAAGGATTGGGTATTTATATCCAATCATAAACTTATAGCCAAGAAAATCCAAGGACGATTAATTAGAAATGCATTCTTTATACTTAATATTATATCGTCAAACAAATTCTTGTGGCCGCGTAGATTCTCTAATTCTAAATCAAAACGCGTAGATTCTAAATGAAATTTGTTGAAATTAAGTAGATAGATTATGAGATTGAAAACGAAAGACAAAACTAAACAAACTAAATCTTCAAATAAATTAACGGAAAATAAATCAAATTGATGAATTCTTATGCCGATAACTTTAGCTAATGTACTGAAACATCAAAATAAGATGAATAAATTTTTTTCCAATTCCAACAAAAATACCGGCCAGCTGATTTATGCTTAAAAAGACGTTTAATAAGACTAATTAAAAATCTATGTTTTAGTGTCATCAACAGTGGGCGTGCCGGAGTGGTTATCGGGCATGACTAGAAATCATGTGGGCTCTGCCCGCGCAGGTTCGAATCCTGCCGCTCACGTTTTTATTTTATTGTTTTACTTTTCTTTTTTTTTTTTTGAGATAATTTATTGTTTTACTTTGATTGTTATCCTTTTTGAGTTTTTGAGTTGGCAAGGAAACGTTGTTATGTAGTGAACTATTCAAAATGAGTTATATTCCCTCCATCCGGATGAATTAGTAGCATAGTGAAAATGAGTGAGAATTAAGAAAGTGGTAATAAATGAAGAGAGAGAATGAATTGTGTGGATGAAATCAAAAGAGAGTTAAAATGTATGGATAAGATTAAAAGAAAGTAGTGGGCCATAGTTCAAAAACAGAAATGCTGCAATTTAAGTGAGACAGACAAAAATAGAAAATGCTGCAAATTATAAGGAACGGAGGGAATATAATACATAATACGAAATAATAATAGCAAGTCATATTCAAAAAAAAAATAGCAAGTCAATTTAGCATACATGCATAGATGAATGTGTGTTGCTGCCCGCCTTTTATCTAGTTCGCAAACTCTTTTACTATCAAAAGGATTGACTAAAATCGTAATGGACACATATCTAGGGATGGCAATGGGTCGGATTTGGCTCGGAATATACATACTTCGACTTTGCTCCGGATAATAGTCGGAGTTTTTTTTTTCAGTCCACCTTCACTCGGAGTCGGATTATGCATACTCCAAGTTTGCCCGACTCGGACTCTCGGATCTCCAACGGAGTCGGATTATTATCAAACAGTATCGTTGTGATATTGTATTAATGATTGTAAAGCAAACAAAATTAACTAAATATATTTCTCACATACAATTTAACAAAAAGTATGTACTTTGAATTCAAGTTTAACAAGAAAAATAGTCTTACTACTATAATTTAACGAAATTTTCTCGCATATTGATTTGGCGATTTTATTTCTTTTGATCTGATTTGTCGTATTCTGATTTATTAATCTAAATAAAAATACCAAGTAGTTTTTCAAAATCGAAAATTACAATTAGTATGAGAGGGGGTTTGAATTAGTCACGTCTAGAGTTTTAAAAGAAACAAAATATAGATGTAAAAGTCAAATTCAAAGTCAGAATCCCTTCGGGGTCGGAGTCAGGTCGAAGTGTCGGATTTTTATTACGGTCCCACTGCGGTTCGTCTCTAACTCGGACTCGGATCGTAAAGTCGGAGTCGGAGTCGGATAAATTTTTTTCGAACTCGAATCGGATTTTTCCTCGGATCGATTCGAACTGAATTGTCATCCCTAACAAACCCTATGACCTTTATATTTACAACATGTTATTTTGACTCAAGAAAAAAAACAATACAAAAGCTTGAGAACAAATTCTTTTTCTTAAGAGCTCAATAAAAATTTTAAGAAGTAAAAAAAAAGGAGGAAACATTAGGGTGTTTACCTTTCAAATAATTTCAATGTTAAAAGGATATATTATATTAATATAAAATATTAAAATATTTATTCAGTTGAAAGAAATGACATTCCTTCATTTCCTTCTCCTTCATTATTGATTGATTCCACCCATCCAAACATAGCATAAATGTAAGACATTATTTTGTAAAATAATTAAGTGTACCTAATTATAGGGAGTAGTTTGCTCAAGTTTTATTTGAAATAATAATAAACCATGCTTTAAAGATGTTGTGGAACCAAAAAATTCGAAACAATTTTCAAATTTATCCATAAAAATAAAAAGTTTCGCAATTAAAAAAAGCTCAAAAGGAACTAAAGTTCTTTCGAATGGGATGTTGGATTGATGATAATGATGCCATGTTTAAGAAACGGCAAGAGGGGCATTGGAGTGTGTACAAGAAAAAGAATGCTTGATAGACTTAGTATAATGTTTTAGATTATGCAAACCCATATAGGCTATACATTGGTCTAATTACAAGAATCCATACTTACCAACCATTTCTCTATTTAATAATTTTGAAAAGTAGATCCTCATTACATAAATAAGATAATTTATGAATACAAAAGAGAGGGAAAATGGAAAAAGAAGATATCTATCTTCCTCTAAGCAAAGACTTTTCAGCAGAATCCATCTCCTCTAAGATCCTAGCTTTCCTCTTGGCAGGAATAGGAGCAGTGGGCCCAAAACTGATGTAATGACCAGAAACAGCATTAAGAGCGGAGTACATATCTCTAAAAGACGGTCTCCCAAGAAGAGATTTCTCTCTTCTATACTTAGCCACCCATGAGTTAGAAGTGGCTCTAAGATCTGCTACAGCATCAGCTACATCAGGGTCAGTTTTGTTCTTGGTGAGTGTAGTCCTTACCTTGCTGATCACTTCTTGTGTCTCCTTCACGTACTCATCGTTCGATTCAGCATTGGCGGTGGGAGCAATAAGAGGAGACACAATGGTGGCAGTGAGCGCGGTGATGGTGAGCTGTCTTCGAGTGAGGATGGCGGCAGCAGAGGTGGGGGATGGTTGAGCAGCCGCGGTGGTAGTAGTGGTGGCGAGTTTAGACTTGATCGGGGTCGAGGAAAGGGGTTTGAGCTTGGAGGTTGGGGTGATCAAAGTAGAAGATGCCATGGTATAACTCAAGAGGGAAATTGGTTTAGGGAATGAAACAGAAAACAAAGGCTAAGGGTTGAGTTACTGGTGCTACGTGGGCTTATCGTCTTATCTAAAAGATTTGATGTTTATGGATGAGAGAACTACCTTGTTGGATTTTCAAGTGACATGGAAATCCAATTCAAATCAACACATATTTGACACGTGTATTACATATATTTTCTAATAATAAAACAGTCTGAGATTGACCAAAATACAGCAAAACCTTTTAACTATTAAGTCTAGTACGGCCAAGGTTGTTAGGATCGGGATTCTACGTAGGATCGTTGAGGGGGTAGGATCGAAATCGATAGAATCGGATCGTAGGATCGTGTGATCCTACAAATATGCATTAATATGCTTTAGATAACTAATTTTCAATTGTACTTGTTCTTTTTTATGTTTTAAGGTTTAAATTAACACTTATTTGACTTCAACTATTAAGTTTTGTAAAAGATACCTTTAATAATCATTTTTAAAATACGAATCAAGAAAAACTTGAATTTTAGTCATATTGATATAATTGTTTAGATATATACATATATACACATAAGTAAAATTTGGATAATATGCAATTTTTATACAATTGAAACTGTCCTTGTAAGATCGGATCGTAACATCGTAGGATCGTAGAATCGTGTTATGATCCTACGACTTAAATCCTGGAGCTAAGTAGGATCGTATGATTCTACCAATTTAAGATCCTACCTACGATCCGGATCGTTTTCCTAATTTTGGACCGTAAGATCGTAGAATCGTTGATCAGGATCGAGATTCTGATAACCATGAGTACGGGTATTCAAAACAGATCCGATGATCCAAATTTATCCGACCGTGTAACAGAATCCGATTTGCCCCGACTTCAAAAATGATTTACAATATGGACACAGAATCCAATTTCAAAACGATCCAAAATCAATCCGATAATCCGAATGAACACTTATTTGTAAAAGTACCATTTCTGTTCCATAAATTTGCACCATATATGTAGCAAAATAAAGAAAAATATTCCAACTAAAATCAGCTTCTCATATGAAAGTTACTCTCAAAAAAGATTTTGTACTTTTCGTTTCATTTCAAAACGGAGGTAATATGAGATTTTTTTCTTTTCGGGAAAAAAAAACAAAATAAAAAACAAAAAAAAACCACTTATAAAACGGCAACAAGGAGATTCAGTTCAAGTTTGACAAGCAACTAACCTTTGCTGAAACAAGCACTCCGAGATCGACTGTCATGTACTTCAAGTCACAATTCTGCAATTTCAACAGAGAGAATGTACCAAACGAAATAATAATATGAACAAATAACAGACTATATTCATATAAAGTTGTGGATGATGCTTGCTACAAAGAGTCAATTAAAAATAACTTCTTTGTTACCACTAATTAAGATAAGATTGTGTAATACAACACTCCATAGCTAGAGGCTACTTAATGGCATTGGAATAATGAAAAGATGTTGCAGATGAACATATAACGCTTAAATACAACATTTTACATATAATTCATTAGTGTAACCATTCAGACTTAGTGATATGAATGCTTCACTAAATTCATAACTAAGCTCTTAAAACTACTGTACTTCATTCCTGTGTATCCTATATACATCAATAAATCCTAATCAACACAGCACAGTTTTCTCCAGCACTAATATATGTTATAAATGCCATAAAATGCCGCATAACCTCGAAATGAAAAGTATCCATTCTTCATTTGTTAGCTAATTTAGTCAAATCGGAAACAAAAATGACTTATGCACTGTCGAAGCCCTTTTAATAATCATATCAGCAAACGTCTTCATTATGCTGAGATCTCCAGGCTATGGATATTCTCTTCCATATTCTGCATTCAAACAAGAGTTACTTCATTAATGATAGAAAATGGGTAAGACAAACCTATCTTTGAAGATCTTACTATGCAGTACAAGTATTATGGCATTGCAAAGAACAAAAATAGTGTCGAGCAAAAATGTGACGGCCAAAAACTAGGTGCAGAACCAATTTTTCATCCCAAATAATAAATTATGTCGTGAAGTTAAGGTGAAGCGAAACAGCAATGTTTTTCTCATAAATAAACTTATGAAGACATTAAACAGGAGCTCTAAATAAGAGTTGGAGCAGAAAGTAAAGCTAACAATGACTTGAATAAGTGTGAGGCGCACTTTTTTGAACTGCTTTTATGTATTCGCTGCGCCTAGACTCATTGAGGCATTTTGGCTGGCGCCTCATTGCGCCCTGCGCGGCTGCGCCTAGGCGCAGGCGCGCTTTTTAAAACAAAGGGCGTAACTTATAATTCAATTTCAATGACTTCACATAAAGTTCGATTTGATTGTATGTGAATTGTGGTGCTTTTATTTGTAAGATAACTACTAATGAGTAATAATTCAGTTTTCACGACTCTTATGTACTTGGCCGTTGCTTGGCATAGAGATACTGCAAAGAGAAGGCAACAAGGCAAGACACCATATTGTATTGAGAATTGACAAAGAAAAAGAATGAAGATAACCTTCACTTTCAATGCCCAGAGAGGAAAACATGGATTAAAACATTTACACATTGTTTGAACAGAGAAGAGGGATGCTGTAATCTCAGCTTACACAGGCTTTACTAAAACGTACTAAAACAGAGAGTACACTTCCTCTCCCTTCCCTCGTTTTCATTCCCATCCAAACAGACTTTACTAACCTTCCCACCTCACCTTCCCTTGCCTTCCTTCACGTCTCCTTAAGGTTTTTCTTAGTATTTTGGGGCGTGAGTTGATTCATTTGCAGCAAATCCAACTATTGCGTAGTACTGCTTTACATCCTCAAATGGATGGACAATCCAAAATGTCAACAAGTCCCTGGAAACCTATCCTCTTTGATTCATCAATGGTCATCCTAATGAATGGGCTAAAAAAGAACATTGGGTTAAGTTGTGTTATATTACCTCACCTCAACTCACCATTTCAGGCTTTATATGGTAGAGTTCCCCTTCATATTTTTTGTTTTGGCCATAAGCACTCCAAAGTTGATGAGTTGGATCCGTTGTTTCAAGAGCAAGGTGTGTTTGTGGATGAATTATAATGCAACATCACCAAAGCCCAGCAGCTTATGAAGTTTTAAGCGTATAAGAATACAAAGTGTCTTTGTGAAAGTGAATTGGTATATCTGAAGTTGCAACCATATAGACAGCGTTCCTTAGCCCATATAACCAATGAGAAACTAGTTCCTCAGTTTTATAGTTCTTATAAAAGCGTGCAGTTTGTAGGGAAGGTTGCATATAAACAGGGCCGTCGATTGGCAAGGGCAAAGCGGGCAACCGCCCAGGGCCCCGTGTTTTTTAGGGCCCAAAAAACGTATTTTTATGTATATAAGTGATATTAATTTGAATCAAATTTATATATAACTTACATTTTTTTGCTAAATAATATGAGTTTTTAGTTTTTTTTTTTTGTAAAGTAGATTAAATATTAACAATAAAAAACAAAAGATGTATTATATTATGCGTTATGTCTTAAGTTTTTAAGGGCCCATTTTTATCTTTTGCTCTGGGGCCCCAAAATGGACGAGACTGGCCTGCATATAAATAAGAACCACCTACCAATAGTTTTATTCATTTGGTGTTTCATGTTTCCCAAATTAAGAAGGTTGAAGGTGATGTGCTCCTTTCTGACAGCCCATGTCTTATCATTACTACTTTGGAGAGGCAAATGCAACCCAAAAATATTTTGCAGGATCGTCTCAAAGGCTCTTCTAACTGGAGCAACTGGTGCTTTGAGAAGGTTCGCTAGAATGTGAAGCCTCTTCGGAGAACTACTCCAAACTGCTGGAGACCTATCTTAACGCCCACCTTAAGAAAAAGGTGATTCTTCAGGCAAAGGGTATTGTCACACCATCGGATCGAGCCTAGGCCCAGATATACTTCTAGCCTAGAAAAGGAGGCACAACAATTTGATTGAGGCAAGAGGAATGGAGAATGCTGGTTCAGCAACTGATTGAGGTTTTGTTATGAAATGTAATGATGTGGTAAGGGTTTTTCAAAGGGTCATTCTAGAAAAAGAATCTTTTGTAACAGAATGCTATATATAACTATTATGTAATAAGGAATGACTCAGCAATGAATAAATGGAAAGTATAATGGGAGCAATGGAGCATAGCAGCAGCTTAAAGCTGCAATATTATTTCTTCTTTCTTCCTCTTCTCTGCGTAAATTCTTCTTTAATCTCTTTCTTCATCTTTTGTAATAGATTGACGATTCAATACATAGCACAATAATTATCATGATTCCCTCCAACCAAACTAATAGAACTATTGTTATTCGGAAATCAAAGCTCCCTTGTTGATTCACAACATATTAATTACTAATTGACTAAGAAGCTACATAAATATTTATGAAAAGGGTACAAGAAAAGCGTTAATATCAGAGTTGATCCTTTGTAAGTTTGTAATTAAACTCTCAACTTATCTTACATATCAAAAGAAAAATCTACACATATCAAGACTGTTTATTCAATTTGAATTACCAAACTAGATTGACTGTTAACAACTCAAAAATGAAACAAGGTGGAAACCCAACAAGTAAAATAGAAGAGCCATGATCGATCCAACAAAGCAGCGAGCTAGGAGCTTCATTTTTCAATTCCAAATGTTTCACGAAACATGGTGAACTCACACGAGCTGGTATTTCTAACAAAAAGAACAAGCAAAAATGGTTCTATATTTTAAATAAGAAAAAAATTTTGAACCACAGGTCTCGTACCAGATTTTCCAGTCTATAGCCATTTCTCATGCTTGTCATCCAATATATTTTTAAACAAGATTTAAGTTTGAGCATAAAAATATTCCACAAAAAATGCCAAAGTTTTGCAGAAGATCACTATCTATGGCATACAAACTATCTCAAAAAAAGGCAACATGTCATGAACATAACAATTTGATAAGTACACATTTGAGAGATGTCAAATGAAAAGAAATTTCGAAGAACAGGTAGTACATGAATCCTCAACTCCAAGTTATAATGCTGTAATTGGTCAAGTGCTATCTCTAAAGCAAGGACAGGCCAAGAACCAATCTCCTCTTTGGAACAACAACCACTTAAAAAACTCATTTTCAATTAGCCAAGTTATTCAGCTCAAACTTTGCAAACTCCCAAAAATAGAGTCATATATATGATATGAGGGCATATGGGTATTTTAGTATGAATTAGTTAGTTAGGAAAAGTAGTAATAAGGAAGGGGAGGAGTAGAGACGAATCAGAAAAAAAAAAATAGTGTATAACACTTTAGTAAGCTATTGCTCATTCCTAGGAGAATACAAATCTCTCGAATGCTTGTGTTACAATTCAATACTGTAGTTCTTGAATTAAAATAATACAAGCTTTATTATATTTCTCTTACATGCTCTTTTATATCCTTGCGTTTCTTGGTGTTATATTGTCTAGATAGAAGCCATTGTCGCAGACAACCATTCTATTTGGACGAAAAAAACAAGAGCTTGTAGAATTGAGAAACAATCTCCTAAATTAAAATTACGCCCAAGAATTTCCACACTAAAAAAAATCCAAACTATGTCATGCGTCTTGACATATACTTTAAAGTTTGAGTCAAATCCACATACTCTCCTTATTCACAGGGTATGCCAAAAAATATAATCAGCTAGCACACAATGCACTGATTCTGTATACACCAATAAGTGACAAAAAATTTACTTAGGGTATATATCAGCGAGGCAAAGATCACAATACCAGATGATTGGACATTAGATCTATTTCTATGATAATATTACATAGTATACAAAATCAGGAAACAACTAGCACAATAATTAATCAGCCACTTCAAAAAAAAAAGCCTAGGCAATCATGCAAAATCCATACCAGTAGACAAGATCAGGAGAAATACTAGTAAATTGTCCCGAATATATCATAATTATGAACAACAACAAAAACTAAATGGAAAAAAGGAAGAAATTACCTGGATAACGGGTAGTGGAGGAACAACGGAAACAGCTCTGAAGACGCTCCAAAAGCTCACACGAAACAACATCCAATCCAAATTCAAGAGCCACACTTGTGAAATAATCACTCAACCCTCCTCCAATAGCAATACTCCTCCAAAACCCAAACACTTGTTGAACAAGGCAGACAGTCCAAAACTCCCACTCAGATGTAACACAAACATTTCGAAACGACAGGAATCCCATAGCAAGAGCAAGCCTATATACATGACTACCAACTTCTACATTACGCTTTACAACCCTCTGCCTTGCCATCCTACACATAAGTCTCGGCTTCAAATGAAACCCTAACTTAGCCCGCAAAAACCTGGGAATCACTTCACATTGTTTGATTCCCCCTACCTTTACTCCCCTACTCATCATCACCGCAAGTCGTACCCCTTCTCTCCTCTTCCTCTTCTCCCTACTTCGCTCCTGCTGTTTAACCTTCTTAAAAACTTTCTTTTTAAGAATCCTCCTCTTCGCCCTCAAATACTTTACCCATATTAATCTCCCCAAAGAAACCGTAAACGACAACAAGGTTGCACTATCAGCCATATACAATAGATACAACAACTCCCTACATTGTTTTCTACCTAAATTTTCTGTACTCATCCATATTTGACGATTTAGTTCCTTTGCTATCACAACTTGAAAATCAGCATTGTACCCCATTAACAATATGAATTCAGACACTGTAATGCAAGCAAACCAAAAGTATCCCCAAAAAAAGACAATTATAAATCTGCAAGGAAGAATATATTTAACAAAAACAATCATAATAAACAGAAAACACTTACTTTTTTCCGCAATTCTGCTTTTATCTTTATCCGACATTCTACACATTTTCTCAGGCATCCTTCACCAACAAAAATTACAGCGAATTAAAAGAAAATCTTCAAAATTCATGCTAATTTAACAACTGTAAACAAATTGGAGCACAGATTACCTGAAAAGTTGAAACTTCGACCGAAATTCTGAAACAAAAACAAAAAAGATGAACCCTAATCGAGAATCCAGCCGAAATTAACCCAGAATGACGAAATACACAGCCGATACCAAATTTTCAGAGAAAACCTTTGAAACGATGGATAAATAGTGAAAATTAGAGTAGAAAAAAAGGAGAAATTAAGAGATTTCAAGGTTTATTTCACATTTGGGGAAAATTGAATACTGAAAATCTTCCCTTTTCTGGAATTAAGAAATTTACTTTGGCAGAAGTTATAAGTTATAACAGGTTTGAAAGTTTCTCTCTCTAGTATGTCCAAGACTACTATCTGTATTCTGTAGTGTGTGTGTCCCGCGCTCAGGAATCAGAGGCTACGAATGATGGGATTTGAGTATACTAAACAAATATACTTTCTTTTTTTAATACAAATATACTTTTAATATACTTTATCTGTTTCATTATACTTGCTACATTTGACTTTTTTGTGCAATTTAATGCGTTATTTTGATCAATAATATATAGAATTATACACGTCTAAAAATTATAAAAAATTAATATTATGAGACTATTTAATTAGACGATTCCAACAAGATCCCACTTGACTATATTTTTTCTTACACATTAGCCGAAATATATAAATAAGTTTGAATGATGAATAGTGTCAATAATGGAAATGTAGCGGGTATTTCAGAACGGAGGAAGTACTTTAGTATGTACTTTTGAGTTCAAGAGTTTTGTTTCTATCTTAGATTTTGGGAAAATTTTTCGAAAATAATTAATTTATTGTCTATTTGTTGTGAATAATTTATATTATTGATTAATTTTAATTAATTTAATATTTGTATATTATTTATTGATAGCACCTCTTGTCAAACATAATGCCACTTATGTCATAGGCTTTAATACTGTCCTGTTGGGACTTAAATCGAATCAGAAAGACACCTTTTTTCTACCATTCCAATTTCCAACCTTATCAATTGATAAATTCTTCCACATACGGCACTAAAACCTTCAAAGGGAGGGTTGGAACCAAGGACATAACATACAACTCTCGATTTTCGGTAGTTTACCTCATCTATAACGTCCTCCATGGTAATTTTGACAGGTTTAGGGAGTGAAAGGTTATCTGGGGTTCGAACCCGGGCTAAAATCGTAGGTCCCTTCGATTTCTTCGATTTCCCTTCGCGTGGTAGAGGACCAGACTGTAAGATTTCATTACTGAATTCCGCCTCCATATCTTCCACTTGGTGCGCAACCGCTACCTAGCTAGACCTAGCCTTGGCGTGTGTTTTCTTAAATTAGAGTTCATGCAAAGAGTCTTCCCTATATCCCCATGCTCTTGAGAACTTGTATACCCAGATTGTGAGGAAACAGATGTTGTTAAAGCAGCTGACTTCCTCGACCCTTAACAATGAAGGTGAATGTAACTTTACATTCTCGGTCTTTTCCTGCCTCTACCTCATTCTCTACCCATGGAGGAGCTGAATTTAGCGCGAGGATCGCCCTGAGAATCACCTTGAAGAGAGCATTTTTTAGAGTGAGAAAGAAGAGCAAGAGGCAGTTATACATTATTATCATTTTTTTCCTATAAAACTGTATTTCATTTTATTAGAAAAAAATTTACAAGAAATTGGTGGGGAGTTGAGCAACAAGCTGAGCACCCACCCCTTTTGAATACAAAAGGCTAATTTATGAAAAATGTATGCTTTAAACTTGGTGTTACTTGAGTTACTCAAGGAGAATGATGCAATACTTGATAACAGGTAAAGCGCATCTTCACCTAACTCTCCGAAAGTGGAGAAAGCAAATGGGATGAACTTGTAATCATTATTCTCACACTTCGCAGTGTATTTCTTCCTTTTTTTTCCAGCGGCATTGGCTAATGAAGCACCAGGGGCCCAAGAGTAACTCAAGTGCCAACAAAGGGTGAGCCTCTAGTAACGTCCACATATGCATCTTTACCATTAACCCAATTAAATAGAAGATGATCCGCTGGCCTAAGGTCTTTCCCCACCTCCGAATAAACTCCATTAGTGCTTCCTTACGGACCGTAATTCCGGCTTTGCAACATATATCCACAAGCATGTTCCGAACCAAATTGTGCCGAAATTTTACGCCAATCTCAATATTATATTATTACTATTTTTTATTATAAGGTAATTCATTTTATAACGAGGAACTTTACAAAAAGTTGCTAGGGAGTCAGGTAACAATCTGGGCACCCACCCCCTTATTGTTATTATTATTATCATTATTATTATTATTATTATTATTATTATTATTATTATTATTATTATTATTATTGTGCAATTAAAAATTATAGGTTTTATGCAAATCAAGCTACAAAATAGGTATAAAGTGATTACATCATGGGCTGCACATAATATTAAATGTCGCCCAAAACATTCTAACAGGGGCCACAGAATTTAAAGTGTCGCCCAAAACCGCAAACAAGGGCTACAAATGTTATGTGTCGCCCATACAGAACTATGGGCTACACATAAAGAATGTCGCCCATCGTGCTTAAGTATGTGCGTCAACAATCCTTATGTCGCCCTCAACTCATACATGGGCTGCATGTACATGTGTGGCCCAAAGTGAGTAGCTATGGGCGTCATAAGATAGTGTGTCGCCCAAGATCGATAATAGGCGTCAGTGCACGAATTGTGTCGCCCAAGTATGGGCGATGGCGATAGGGCGACACTTATCGTGTCACTTTTTAGATATGTCGCCCTAACTTTGGGCGACATAATGTGAATTGTATCAATATTTCAAATTGGATTGTCACGACTTTAATTTATTCAAAACGAAATTCTCCTTATAATTACTTTATTATTGACTTTATTTGAGTGGTCAGTTAGTCTAAATAGACCTTTCAAGTTATGAACTAGATTAGCACGTTGTTTTATAAGCGAAGATTAAAGATGCGTTGATGAGTGCTTGGATGTGTTAATGTGCAAAAACTTGTGGATGATTTAGTACAATCTAATTATGTTAGTAGACTTATTAAATCTACTTTAAATTTTGTAGGTTCTCACTTCATAAAAGGTTAATTATATAACCTTGTGTTGGTGATTGTTTTGACTTTTGAAGAGTGCTAGCAGAATCATGTATGTACACGCAGTAGCTGATTCTTGAATGCATCTTGAACATATATATATATATATAGGGATATTCTACCTGGTAAGCACCAGGTATAACGAAATTCACAAACTAGCTATTCTTGTTTTCAATTCTACCAAATAGCACTCAACTTATGCAAATTCATCTGCCGTAGCTATATTAGCCTAAAAACGTTAGAAATACCGTTAAGTGGTGAATTTACATAATTGCCCTTGTTTTATTTTACTTTTATTTTACTTAATTGCCCTTCTTCTTCTTCATTTGATACTGAATTTGCAGCAGTATCTCTCTAATTTGTCTCTCTAATTGTGAAACGATGCTTCTATTGGTTTTTCTTGATGGGTTGATTGAAAACTTCATACTATTATTTGTTTGTCAATATAAATTTGAATTATGCAATTTTGATTGTAAATTTTATATTTTAATCCTTCTAACATAAAAAAGACTGAATCTTTATTGGGTTTTTATTGATGAGTTGATTAAAAATTCATATATTATTGATTGTTAGATTACTTGCTAATTTATACAATTTTGTTTGTCAATCTTATTATCAATTTTTCAATTGGGTTTTTGTTGATGGATTGATTGAAAATTATAATCATCATTCATCATAAACAACAAATGTCCAAGAAACCCATAAAAATGGAAGATAGTCGTTTTCTAGATAGAGAAAGAGGAAGATGTTCTTACAATGGAAAAAACCAAATGTTTGAACTTGGAAGAGAGAGAAAGTAAAATGGAAGAGGGATGGCAATGGAAGCCGAAATAGACAAAAGTAGAAGATGGGTATCATTACAAATCAATCAATTTATAGTGGGTAAGTTCCAAAATTTTATTTTTATAATGTTTATTAATTTTTTTAAAATAAAAACTCCATTTTTAAAAATTTTTAACTGCAGATGGTTTTCTAATGGTTGATAGTTCAGAGAAGATTGATAGTTCAATGGTTTTCTAATGGTTTTAACTCCATTTTTAAAAATTTTTATAATGTTTACAAATCAACACAAGATTGATAGTTTAGAGAAGAGAAGTGTATGAAAGCTTGACTTTAATGGTTGTTTCAAGGGAATGAAGAAGATGAAGAAGGAGCATCTTTTATTAGAATCAAACAAGGGCAATTAAGTAATTTCACAATTTAACGGAAAATTAACGTTTTTTACCATTATAGCTACGGCAGATGAGTTTGCAAAAGTTGAGTGCTATTTGGTAGAATTGCAAACAAGAATAGCTAGTTTGTGAATTTCGTCATACCTGGTGCTTACCAGGTAGAATATCCCATATATATATATATATATATATATATATATATATATATATATATATATATATATATATATATATATATATATATATATATATATATATATATATATATATATATATATATATATATATATATATATATATATATATATATATATATATATATATATATATATATATATATATATATATATATACATGCATGCATACATACATGCATACATACATGCATACATACATATATATATGTTTTCTTTGCATAATAATATTATATGAGTTTTGTTGACTATCCGTTTCAAGTGTGGATTGGTATGTAGCGACGGTAGAGGATGGGTTTTAATGCCGCGATAGCGGAATGTTGGACTATATAAGATAAAATGGGAATGATTTCTTCATTGATGAAGTATCTTTCATGATTGGGAATGAGTCCCTTACTCATGAGATATTAAGTTGGTTGTTTATTGTAACTCTACTCGATTGCTAACTCTGTTGGTTTAGTTCTTGGAGGCATGGATCATACTTTTCCATTAAGCGCCGGCATAGCCGTCACCATCCTTGGTTGAAGTGTTGTCATGTGGGTCTTGCAAACTCCAATATGGTGGCCTCTTGTCACATAAGAGAATATATGAAATCCAAGAAGAATATGGTGGCCTCTTGTCACATAAGAGAATATATATGCAAACTCCAATATCTTGGTTGAGGTGTTGAGGTGTTGTCATGTGGGTCTTGTAAAGGCATTGATAAGTACATTGAAATGAGGAGTAGTTGGAGTTGATTTTTAGTCTAGAGGTGTTCATGGGCGGGCTTGGGCGGGTAACGAACCGGGTAGTACCTAAAAAATTTACCCGCAGGCTCAAATATTCAAAAGTCCGCCCGCATTTGCGGACACATTTTTTTGTTGCTGCCCGACCATTTTTAAAGCGGACGGAACCTGCGGATAGGTGAATATTTATTATATTAAAATTAAATATATAATACAAATTGATTGAAATTGTTACGCATTTAAATACATGAATACATCCATAATTACCCCTACATTGATTCAATTGTAGCCATCCCTAGTTAAACTTTCTAGTGACCCCTACTCACATTGATTAAAATTGTGTCATACATAGCATTTTAAAAAGGAAAATTTGATTTTAAACATATGAACTTTGCCTCATTTGCTTTTAAACGTTCGAACTTTTGATTAATATTTAGAGGCATGAACTTTGGGGGTCATCCGCCAAAAAAGATACGGATGACTTGATACCGGTTGAAAATGTTACTTCTTCATCTGTATCAGGTCATGAACGTTCGAACTTTCGATTAATATTTATTGGCTTGTTCAATAAATCCTCACATTTTCAACCGGTATCAGGTCATCCGTATCTTTTTTGGCAGATGACCCCCAAAGTTCATGCCTCTAAATATTAATCGAAAGTTCGAACGTTTATAAGCAAATGAGGCAAAGTTCGTATGTTTAAAATCAAATTTTCCTTTTTAAAAACATAAACCTACAGAAAGACAATGTGAGCTTACCATCATTCCTTTCATAGAATTATTTTAAAAATACTTAGTTAAATTGGTTTAATTTCTTCAAAATGTGTTTCATAAGACACATTTCTTCATAACCAAACGAAAATCGATACAAAATTTAAAGTAAAGCATAGAAAATCAATAAAATAATTACCTTCATCAAAATCAAATTGTTCAATTGCTATATTTAAGTCTAACAAATTTAACTTATATTCAAATCAAAATCTTTATTTGATTTTGATTGAATACTGATGAATGAAGAATGTAAATGAAGAAAGAAGATGGAGAAGCAAAGAAGAGAGTAAATCAAAGAGGAACAATTAGAGGAAAAGATAGGCTGAATGTCAAAATCATTTGCTTCGAAAAGAACACGTATCAAGTGATTTATAAAAGTCTAATCACTATGGGGCATGGTATACGCAAATTCTTACTTGAGACCGTCTTTTATAAAGACGGCTTTCAAAAACCCAATCCAATTCTAAATACATATTGTTACAACTCTAAGTATAGATTTGGGTTGGACTTTTAAGGGTCGTCTTTACAAAAAACGGTCTTTTAAGAGAGCACCTGGTAAGGTGTGTTCATTACAAAATATTATGGACAAAGTTCACACAAGACTTTTACATCCATCGAGTCACGGGCATATGAGATAAGCTCACAAGCCATCAAGACATTATTAGCCACAAATCGATAAGCCCACGAGCCACCACAGAGACATTATTAGAGTCAAGGTCACGTTGGGCAAGCTATGGATCTTACAAACATTTGGCCTTTGGGGACAAAGGATGAAACATCCTTTAATGGTTTTTACACTTGTATAAGAACGTTGATACCAAATATAGCCTTAGAAGGAAATAAAATGCAAGAAGCAATAGAATTAAGAAATATTATGGTTTTTACACTTGTATAAAAAGGGGAATTATTCAAGCGAGTGTCTTGACGCAAATTTCATTGTTCTGCTCAATGTTTATCATACATGTTATGTTAGACTAAAATATCCAGAATAACACCCAAGATAAATTTTAAGAATGTTAATACGTCCCCGTGCTGTGAGCTACGTGGGACCAGAACTGGAAGATAGATAGACGGAAACACTCTTAAATCCCCATACTTCTTGAGTGGCGTCCACAAGTGTACCTTTATAAACAGAAAAAGATGGAATTAATAAGGGGGAGATAAAGCCTATATACGGCAATGTAATTAAATGAATCATTCGATACTCAAACATTACCTTAAATCAATGAAGCCACTGCAGAAAAAGGCGAAATTCATTTACGTATGTAGATAATTAGCCGCCATCATCAGCTCCAGAGTAATTTCAGGTTCAATGTGGAACTCAGTCTCCTTCCCACTACATTACACGAATCGGCATGTATGTCAATAAGAATGAAGGAAACAGCATCCAAAATGGTATGAAAGAACAGAAGTCAAATATTACAAATGTCCGCTAAGCACAGTTGCAAGTTTGAGAAACTAGAGAGAACTCTCCTTGCCCAGATGAAGAGTTCAGAAATACACTATCGCCAAAGAAATATACTACCATATTGAGACTGAAAAGAAGCATAGTTGTGTTTCACAGTTTACTTTGGATAACTTTTGTTAATATTAACAGCTCTAATGCCATCCCAGCCATCAGAAACAACAGGTTCCTTGAGAAGCTTACAAAATCTGGTCCTCAAAGTACAGTCTCCCAAGTCATTTGGGCTAACGATTTATCCATAATTGACAAGAAAAATTCAAAAGCAAGTATTATGGAGCAAAACAAAATGAATTGCAGATATATTTGCAAATCAGATCACTACCACTAGGAGAACTTTCCAGTCGTGTAAAAGAAACCACAAAGAATATATAGAGATAAACATAAGAGGCTTGTCACGGCGAAGCACAAACCACATGGATGGCTAAAGCCTAAAAAATCTCAAATATTCATCACTCAACGAAATCAGCATGCTCCCTCTATTTCACAGTATACCCACAATATTCATTGTTCCATAGTTTGGAAAAAAACATTATCGCAAAATTTTCAACTTTAACTCTCCTAACGTTGTTGTTTCTTAGAAATTATAAGCATCACTTACACTACTTGAGAAAGTTATTCTACCCAATGCACTTATTATAGGCTTACGCTATGCAATAGAATATGTATTGAGTCCAACACCACCTTAAATGCTTTGTGTTCTGAACTAGGAAGGGAATGAATATATAAGTGCAAGAGAAAGCAATGTGGATGTGTATTGAACTCAGCACAAGAAGATCCAATCTAACAACCCAAGCCATAAGCCATAAGCCATATACAGAGCTTATTGAAACAGAGCATTTTCTAATCTCATACTGAATATTCTCTCATTTCACAAAATTATCCACAAACGCACAGGTTGCAGTTCAATATTACTACTTGCACTACTTTATGAGCCCCCTATTTGAGGTGTCTTCCAAATAAAGTTTTGTTTATGAAAATGACGCAATCCCTCGTGTTAATTATTTACACATGCATTCCTAAATATTGTCCCCATTTAAATTAAGTGTATTGGAGCTTTAATTGGGTGGGGCCCATGGGCACACATTTAAAGAGAAGTAAACTAAACACTACTCAGAATAAGTTTAAACTTACAATCAGACATATGCAAGAAATAAGCCAACCCCAACATAATGATGACAACCTTACACTTTTCAAATGACAGCAACAAATGATCTCGTGTTGCAGAGAGTAACAGCAATACAAGAGCTAAGAACCAGTATAATGCACATTACTGAATAGAATCTTTACAAGCTTTATGAGAAAACATAAGGACAAAACAAAGAAGGCAACTACATTAACGCCTCAACGTATATACTGAAAAAACAGATTTTCAAGTCTTGAGTGTGATTGTGTGAGAAACCAGTACAAGATTTATCAGTATGCGTTTTTACATCACAAGTTCACAACATCAGTTATGCAAGTAGTGATCCTGAATTGTAATTGCTTTTATCCAGATTTTTAAAATCTTTTTTTCAATAAATGAAATCATGAAAAGGAGACAAGAACACAAAAGAGAAAAGAGAAAAGAGAAAAGAAATTGCAAGCCTAGAGAATGGCCACACAGATGACAGATGCATGAAATCTTAGCTGAAAACCAGCATACGGTGTTTAGCAAATCATGCTAAAAGGTACAACATATAGACCAAGACCTTCCCTGTTAGCGGGGTCACCTAAAATGAATGGCTTCATTTGAGTATCCAATGTAAACATATTTGTCACAATCTTTTATAAATGGAATCAGCACAAAATTGGATGCAGAATAACACAAAGTTCATCATAAATGGACAGAAGTTGTGAAATCTATTCACATAACTATTTTGCCCTTTTAGAGAAGTAGCCATCACTCAACAAAGTATCTAAATAAGTGTGATGCATTTTAGAATTTGATGGTGGTTGCAGGTTAGTTAAGACATAGAAAGAAGATCAGAAGCAACAAGAACAAGAGTAATTGCAGAATTAGACAGAGAATAGAAGCAAGGGAAGTAGTAGATAAGTAGAGAATAGAATGCTTGTAATAAACATAGATAGTAGTGTACTCCTCGAGCTCTTACAGTCGTTCAGTGACTTCCATAGTGATACAGCATTCCAAAGTGTAATTTTGTTTATATAGGCAACTATATCTTATCCTAGAATGCCCCTTTTTACAGCACATCATATCTGTAATAGAAAGATTATTTTGTATAACAGAAAATCTAATAAAAGCAAATAACAAATTTCATTCCTGTGTAACAACTTCCTTCCTCCTAGAATACACATATTTGATGTTGGGCTTGGGCCTACCCTTGTCCACATTGGCGGTAAATAAGTGGGGCGGATAGGGGCTTTGCCCCCTGATTTTTTTAACATTTTGCAACTTGATTTTTAGAAATTGTTGGTTTCTATCAGTAAAATCAAACATAGGGTACACTAGTATAAATTCTTTGAGTAGGCATGCTATAAATTTCATTCTTATCACTATTATTTCATTCTTAATCTAATTTGATAGTTACCAATTTAATAACTGAATAAATTCATGATTGGTAATTTTATTAATCAGATTTTCTTCATAATCAAAAATTCTCGTTTAAGGTGACATCATCGGTCTCAACATTAGACAATCCTAAATCGAATTAAGCAGTCCAACTATAATAGAGCATCCACTATCATACTCAAAATATCTACTCTAGTAATTCAATGTTTAGTACACCGTTTTGGATGTTTAAAATTGACACTTTAGATGTATTAAAATATTCGTTATTTTGAATTTGAGCTCCTTGTATGGATTTGTCTCACTGCGAGACAATCTCATACAAAAGTTGCTCAATGACGCAGACGGCAGATATTCTAATCTTCAAACTTGTTTCGGTTGATGCCAGTAGTGTCTTCATTTTCAATTTAAATTTCATTTCAAGTTATATGTATCTGGGATTTTTTTTACTTAATTATTAAATATTATTATACATAAAAATTATTAGTAAATCTCGCCCCTCCCAAAATTGTTTCGCCAATGCTTGTCCATGATAAGTCCATGATAAGCATAGTTTCCCATTTGTATTTGAGTGTGGGCTTCTCTTGGCCACAATTAGAGACACAAGAGAGAAATAAAAAAGTGTAATTTTGCAAAGCAACCAACAAAGCATAGCCGGAAAAAGTAAATAATATCCACACCTATTAACTGGTTCCTAGACCACATATAATAACTGAATGTCTCTCCCAGGGAAAAGCCAAAGAAGCCATTTCAAAAGTACATGTATATAATCAACAACATATAAATTGTGATGCCTATACCAAGAATATAAAGATCGAGATTGTACTTGGATCGAAAAGAGCTCTCGGGATTGGATCGTAGAATCGAATCACATGATCGCACAATTCTACAAATTTTGAATAAACAATAAGTTGTAAATGCCTGATTTAATGTTTAATCATTTTAAATGTAAAACAACCTTTAATGTTTATTTATTACCGAAAATGTTTGTAATAATTTAAAAATACAACATTTTACTTTTTTTTTTCTTATCTTTTTCTAAAAGACCATATATCTACAGGATGGCAAAGAGGAAGCAATCAAAAACTAATGACATAGATGTAGTGAAGTGCGTTAATACTAAGGATAAGATCATTTTTGTTTAAGACGAGAATATCAAGAACCGATGGAGGATTTTGGTGAACTATTTAATGGAGAATAACCATAATTTTCTATGAGCGGGATACACTGGGTTGGATGATGATGATGATGATTTAATGGAGAACAAGAAATTGTTGTAGGGAACACAACAATCATATCCTTAGATGAAAATAAAGAATGTATGTGAACAATACAAAAATCAGAGGTGGATGCAGTTTTAAAGAAAATGAAGCTAAAAAGCACTTGGGCCACATGGTATACTTATTAAGGTGTGGAGATGCCTAGGAAAGATTGAACTGACTTGGCTAACTAACCTATTCCACAAGATTTGGAGAACAAGCAAGATGGCCAATGACTAGAGAAGACGTACTATAGTGCCAATTTACAAAAACAAAGAAGATATCCAAGATTTCTCAAACTATCTAGGATTGAAACTCATGAGCCATATTATGAAGTTATGGAAATGAGTGATAGAGATAAGTATGAGGAGATGTACCTCCATATCAGATAACCAATTAAGATTTATGCAAGGGAGGTCTATGATGAAAGCAATTCCTCTGATGAAACTAATAATGGAGTACTATAGAGCTAGAAAAAGAAACTTGTACATGGTTTTGTATTGACTTCAAAAAAGCATGCGACAAAGTATTAAGAGAAGTACTTTGATGGACAATAACAAAGTATCAAGATATGTATTGATAAGTAAAGATAAATATTATGACATGTTGAGGGGCAACTTTGGATTTTCTTATCATAATTGACCCTCATCAAGGCTCCGCCCTAAGCCCCTTTTTCGTAGTGGTCCAATATGAGATAACTCGATCGACACAAAGAGATGCGCCTTGGGGCATGTTGTTTAATGATGACATTGTTTTGGTAGATGAGACTAACGAGGGGTAAATTCTAAGTTATAACGAAAGAGAAAATCATTTGAGTCACGAGGTTTCAAATTAAGGAAGCAAGACAGAGTACATGAAATAATTTTAGCTCAATCGAGATAACGAGAGACACTATACATCTAGAAGGGAAAAAGTGCTTCATGGTGGATGCTTCAAATACCTTGGGTCCATATTTTATAGTAGTGGGGATATCCAATAAGATGTGACCCATAAATTAGCTATGCCCTTAAAGTAAAACAAGTTTTATCGAACGGCCATTAAATCGACACCACTATATAGATCATAATATTCAGAGTGTTGGGATTTTAGAAAGAATCAGTAGAATGATGGGAGTAAGGAAATGTGAATTCTCCGATAGATGAGTGGACATACCTTAAACATAGAATTTGAAACAAACATATAAGAAAAGGTTTAGGAGTTGCAGTTTGAGGAAAAGGTGAATGATGATCGTTTATGATGGTTTAGGAGTAAGAATGGCAATGGGTCGGACTCGGCTCGGATTATACATACTCCGACTTTGCTCCGGATAATAGTCGGACTTTTGTTTTCAGTCCACCTCCACTCGGAGTCGGATTATGCATACTCCATGTTTGCCCCGACTCGGACTCTCGGATCTCCAACAGAGTCGGATGCAAAGTCGGATTATTATCAAACAGTGTCGTTGTGATATTGTACTAATGATTTTAAAGCATACAAAATAACAAAATATATTTTTTAAATACAATTTAACAAAAAAAAATATGTACTTTAATTTGAATTCATTTTTAACACGAGAAATAATCCTACAACTACAATTTAACAAAATTTTCTCGTTTTTTGATTTGGCGTATTTTATTTCTCTTGATTTCATTTGTCGTATCTTGATTCATTAATCTAAATAAAAATACCAAGTAGTTTTTCAAAATCGAAAATTACAATTACTATGAGAAAGAGCTTGAATTAGTCACGTCTAGAGTTTTAAAGGAAATAAAATATTAGTGTAAAAGTCAAATTCAAAGTCGGATGTCTTTCAGGGTCGGAGTCTCGGATTTTTAATGAGGTCCAACTCCGGTCCGTCTCTAACTCGGACTCGGATCGTAAAGTCGGAGTCGGATGTCTTTTTCTCGGACTCGAATCGAGTCGGACTAGGGTCGAATTCGGACTGAATTGTCATCTCTGTTTAGGAGTAAGGAGAAGGTTTAGGAGTTGCAGTTCAATACAAATACAGCTTACTCAAAACTACTCTGTCATCACATGCACAGTGATTCACATTCACCACACCTGACCTTACAGGTTGAAAAATTTTCCATCTGTCGAACGCATATGCTGTTTTTCACATTACTTCTAAAATCTAAATGATGGATAATTCTATAAGGAGCTCGTTTCAAAACTCACAGATGATCACTGATTTCGCAGTAATTTAGTTCAATCCCTCTAAATGATCAATATATGTTAAAGAGAAGTTGTAATCAGAAAATACAAAAAGCCAACCACACTCTAAAGATCATCCAAATACAAAATCAAAATCAAAGTAACTCAAATTGTTTAAAGAAATCACAAAAAGATAAGAAATGACCTCGCATATTGAAGAGACCAATAGAAATACTGGCAAATTTTCTCAAGTATAGTAGTACTTATCTCCGGAAACCTCACTTCACCATGCTCCGTTTCAGCAAAACTGCCTACAAAATACCAAATTTAAACAAAGTAACGTACAACAATTCAGCTCCAAATCAATTGAATTCGGTAAGCCAAAAGATGAAATTAAAAAAATAAACCCTAATTTAGAGCAATAATTCAAAGCGAAAACAAAATAAAAACCTGGAGAAGTTAGCATATTGCGAAGAGTTTGAGAAACCATGGCTGCTTTCTTGTCGATAATAAATTCAAAACCTTCAGCGCTAATCAATTTCACTGTTTCTTCTTTCTTCATCTTTTAATTATCAACGAGAATGAACAATTCTTGGCTCTCTAACTCTCTCTTCGATGGAAAACAAGGAGAGATGGAAGAGTTATAGTGGATGTTGGTGATTGATCGTCAAAACTACTCTATTGTAGGATGGCCATTATTTATATTTTATTTTTATTTATATTTATTAGACCACAAATTATTTAGAGAGATTATTTATTTGAGATTATTTTAATTGGGTCGGCCTATAAAAAAATGTTGAGTAAGTTCTTGGTGGGTATTAAAGATATCACTAGTTATTGAGGATACTGTAAGTAGATATTGGGTTTTACTCGATGAATATTAAAGATATTGTAAGTTTGCATTAATGATACGGTAAGTAGGCATTAATTATGATGCATTTAGACATTAAAGATCTTGTAAGTAGACGTTAAGAATACCGTAAGTAGGCATCAATGATGATGTAGAGGCATTAAAGATGATGTCAATAGGCATTAACTATACACAAAAAATTGTGTGAGACGCATCTTATTGGATCAGCCTAATTGTACTTTTTTTTTACCAATTTCACAAATTTAAATGTCAATTTTTTCAAGAGTTAAAGACCAATTTTAAGACTTAAAAGACCAATTTTAATATGAAATTGGCATTTTAAAACATGCAATTTGACAATTTTAAGACTTAAAAGGTCCATTTTAATACTTAAAAAACCAATTTTAAGACTAAAAAGATTAATTGCAAGACATTAAATTCTCATTTCACTTTTATAATATGATTTCTCAAACATTAAAGTTAATATTAAAACCATTGAAATTGACCTTTTAAGTCTTAAAATAGGATTTTTTAAGTTTTAAAATTGTCATTTTAAGTCTTGAAATTAGTATATCAGAATATGTTTTTAAAAAGTTATTGGGTCTGGGCTAGTTGCACGGCTAAGGCGTCTCACAAGAGAGTTACTGTTAACTATATAGTATGTAGGCATTAAGCTTCAATGGGTTGGGTCAGAAAGACGTCTCTCTGGCGGTCTTTCAAAAACTTATTGTAGACGACTTGTTATAGACCACACTGTGTTTGCCCATTTAAATTGAAGGCCCATTATGTATTTGGGCTTATTCAAATCTAATTCGGTAGGTCTCTTGATAGACCATGTCTTCATAAACGGCTCTCAGATGCTCATCCCACTACAATTCATAAAAAATGTCTATAAAGGAAAATTAATTAAGCATTTAAAAAAAAATTGTTTTCTTCCTCCTTTGTGCACATTCTGTATAATTTTTAATCAAATACAACATTCTTCAATTATTGAATCAAACATTTATCCTCCCAACCATCAAAACTTAATCAAATTATAAAAAAAAATTAAATTAAATCTTCAAAATGAGATTAGATAGAAAGATTAAATAGATTTATAGTTATTATATTATTTTTGGTATTTTATCACTGGAAGTAGGTATTATTATAATGAATATAACAGACATTTTATCTCTAGGTAGTGTTTTAACAAGTCTTAGTATTTATTTTTACTAATAGAAGTAGGTAGAATAATGATTCACTAGTAAGTATTTTACATGTACAAGTATGTACTATGATGATTTATAGTAGATACTTTTATCAATAGAAGTAGGTATTTAATGAATATATTATTACAAAGAGTATATAATGTAAACAAATTACAATCGGGAATTTGTTTCAAACCCCTTTTATGATGACAAAAATGAAATTACAATCAAGATTACAATGCAAATGGAAAGTGAAGATAAGTTTGTAACACAATATGTTACCCGGAAACTTGATACAAGTTGTAGGCGTGTGATCACTTTCCTTTTGTGATATTTCCCCCACAACGGTACTTGGGTTTGAAAGTGGAAATTCACATTGAGATACAAACAACTCTTATATGCCCTTAGTACTTAGGGAATATAACGTAATAGCAATGTGTTTATGGAATTATGAGCAAAGGAAAATGCACACAAAAGTTAATTACTCTCTTGAGTGCACAAGACAAATGAGAAGAACTTAGAGAAGAAAGAATTCAGAGATTTGTTGTGAAGGTGCAAGAAATCTCAAAGCCAATGCCCTCTATTTATACTCAAGAGGAGCCTATGGCTCATTAATCACCTTAATGACCCAATTCATGATCATGCAATTGAATGACATTAATCTTTGTCATTCATGGGCATTATCACACAATTATACTCTTGTAACATCAGAATTAAGAGTGTAATCAAAAGGATCCTAGGCATTAAACTCAATGGAAAACGGGAAAAAAGCAACGGTCGAAAACAGTAGCCCATCGCCGAGTCGGCGACGAGTCCAAAGAGGGGACCGCCGACTCGGCGCAAGCCCTCTGACCAAAACCTGTTTTTCCAGAGAGCAAAAGCCGACTCGGCTAAGGCTCTCCCAGGGGTGCCGCCGAGTCGGCTGTCAGCCAAACAAGGTGCCCCTTACTCTTTTCCTTGTCTTATCTTATAATGCCTTAATCGGACCACGTAAATTGATACGTATATCGTCCCACTATTTAGAATAGCTTTAATTGATATAATACGGACTTATAAACTGTCCCACTACCTTAGTAGTACTTGGTGATTAAATACTCAGGATTATTATTATACACTAAATGTCCAACAATCCTCCCCCATTTTGGGTATAATAAGCCTCTCATTTACCAAAACTCATAATACATTTCATGCATCAACGCTAATATCCCTACGGATTGAATTAACGCCTAGTACAACACACTTAACAAGTGATCGAGCCAGAATTGATTTCCATAAGGAATTGAATCAAATGACCCTTCCGACCACTTGAAGATGTAGTACACACAAAACAAATAACACAAAGTTATTTACTTGACACATTATAAGGCCGTGTCCGTATCTTATTCATAAGTTTATCATAGTCATTATGCCAATCTTGACTACTTGAAGCGGCCACACTTCAAACTTATATAGGTAGGTTCTCATTACGTATAAGACATATCCCCGTGACGTGGATATAACACCAAGAGCTCTTCAACTCTTGATCTTGAGAACTTTCAAGACGACTACCTTATTCCATCACGGTATAAAGCAACGATGGGTCATTATGTTGCTTTAACAAAAACCAAGAGGACTTTACCACATTGAATTCAGACACGATGTTACTCATGCGTGAATTGGGCTTTCCCAAATGATTTTACTGACATAAACCGATCTCAACTGAGGCTTTCTCAATTGAGTCTCTATTCATGGCTTTCGTAAACGAATCCGCCACATTGAACTTAGTGTTCACATAGTCAAAAGTTATGACCCCGTTAATGATAAGTCCTTGCACTAGGCTATGCCTAAGAGCAATATGACGAGACTTACCATTATATACTTGACTATAAGCTCTACCTAAAGCCGTCATACATTCCGCATGGATTGCCACCGGTGAAATTGGCTTAGGCAACAAAGGTATCTCAAACATGAGATTCCTCAACCACTCTGCTTCACTAGCTGCCGAAGCTAAAGCAATAAACTCAGCTGACATCGTAGAGTCGGCTATACATGTTTGTTTCTTAGAAGACCAAGAAATGGCACCTCCCCCATAAACAAACACCCATCCACTAGTAGAAGAGTTATCCTCTTCATTAGTGATCCAACTAGCGTCAGAATAACCTTCTAGAATAGGAGGTTCTCCGCTATACGCAATACCATAATCCTTGGTACGCAACAAGTATCTTAATACTCTCCTTATCGCCATCCAATGATGGGGACCTGGGTTACTAGTAAATCTACTAAGTTTACCCACCGCAAACGCTATGTCAGGTCTTGTACTAGTCATAGCATACATCAAAGATCCTATGACCTTTGAATACTCCAATTGTGAAATTGGTTGACCGGTATGTTTTGCAAACTTCATACTCGGTTCCATGGGAGTAGAGACCGGCGCTTTATCAAGCATATTAAACCGCTTAAGTATCTTCTCAACATAGTGAGCCTGACTTAACTTAATACGGTTCCCTTGCCTTATGATCTTAATGCCTAAGATCACATCAGCCTCCCCCATATCCTTCATCTGAAAGGATCTAGACAAAAAGTCTTTAGTCTCTTGGACTTGTGCTTTACAAGTTCCAAAGATAAGCATGTCATCAACGTATAAGCAAATGATAACGCCATTACCATGGCTATCAAACTTGCTATACACACACTTATCGGCTTGATTCAACTTGAATCCAAAGGACAATATAGTTTAATCAAATTTTTGATGCCACTGTTTAGGTGCTTGTTTAAGTCCATACAAAGACTTGACAAGTTTACACACCTTTTGTTCTTGTCCTTTCAAAACAAACCCTTCGGGTTGTTTCATATAAACTTCCTCATCTAATTCCCCATATAGAAATGCGGTTTTAACATCCATTTGATGTATTTCTAGATGATAGACCGTAGCTAACGCTACCAATAACCGAATAGTAGTTATTCTTGCAACCGGTGCATATGTATCGAAATGATCGATACCGTGCTTTTGTCTACAGCCTTGAGCCACTAAACGGGCTTTGAATTTATCAATAGTACCGTCGATTTTCATTTTCTTTCTGAAAATCCACTTGCAAACGATTGGTTTACAAGTCGGAGGAAGATCCACTAACACCCAAGTGTTATTTCCCATGATTGATTGCATCTCATCATCGATAGCCTCTTTCCAAAAGGCGCTATCATGTGATGCCATAGCATCGCTATAAGTCAATGGGTCACCTTCCACATTATATAAATATGGAACACTAGAAGATACTTCACTTCTATCACCTTCAACCAAGTATACTTGGAAATCCGGTCCAAAGCTCTTCGCTTTCCGTTGTCTCTTACTCCGTTTAGGAATAGGATCAACTAAATCAAGTTCATCTATTTGTTGACTTTCATCAACATCTAGAAGTGAACTTTGTTGACTATCATCAACACTTTCATTGGTACAACTTTGTAGATTTCTTTGTCTACTCAATGATGAAAATCTATTTTCATCAAAAATGGCATCTCTTGTCTTTATAATCGAATGAATCGATATATAGTCGTTTTGTTCTATAACATAGAACCTATAGGTTTTGCTATGAATAGCATAGCCTATAAAGATGCATTCAAGCCCACGTTCACCGAGCTTCTTTTTCTTGTTGCCGGGCACTCTTACAATGGCCCTACAACCCCAAACCTTAAGATAACTTAAGTTTGGTTTCTTTTTGTACCAAAGTTCATAAGGAGTTTCCTTATTCGTTCTCATTGGAACTCGGTTAAGAATGTGACAAGCCGTCAACATTGCTTCACCTCAAAATCCATCACTCAAACCCGAGTAGGATAACATGGAATTAACCATCTCTTGTAGAGTACGGTTTTTCCTCTCCGCCACACCATTCGATTGTGGTGCATAACCGGCGGTTGTTTCATGAATTATACCCATTGAATTAAAATAAAGCGGATCATAATATTCACCTCCTTTATCGGTTCTTAACCTTTTAAGTTTACTACCAATTCGTAATTCTACTTCTTGTTTGTAAATCTTAAAATGTTCAAGAGCCTCATCTTTTGTATGTAAAAGATATACATAACAAAACTTTGAGAAATCATCAATAAAAGTTATGACATACTTTTTATTTCCCAAAGACGGCGTACTATGAAAATCACAAAGATCACTATGGATTAATTCCAAAATTTCGGTTTTTCTTTCAACACTTTTAAACGGTGTTCTAGTGATCTTATTTAACATGCACGTTTTGCAATTTTTAGACATTTTAATGCACATAGGAATGAGTTCATGTTTAGACATAAAAGAGACTTTGTCAAAGTTTACATGTCCTAGTCTAACATGCCACAAATAATGTAAATCATCATTTCTATTATCATTCAAAACATTACAAACATAGTTTTTATTCATATCTAAAGATAACTTAAACAAACTATTACATAAATAAGCACGCCCAATAAACAAATTATTCTTAGAGATAATACACCTATCGGCTTCAAACACTAGTTTGTAGCCTAATCGATTCAATATAGGACCCGAGACTAAGTTTCTACCTATTTCGGGTGTGTAATACACATCTCTTAAAACTAAAAGATTCCTCGAAGTAAACAACAATTCAACTTGTCCTTTGCCTTGGACCTTGATAGGTGCATTGTTTCCCATGTAGAGATGCTCCTCATCAACTACCTTGTTAAAGGTTTTGAACCATTGTGTAGAGTTACAAACATGTCTCGATGCCCCCGAATTGATCCACCAAGCCAAGGTATCATCCTGCAAAGCACTAATATTAGTATTCATAGTAGAAAAACTCATATTAGAATTTTCATCAAAACATGCAAGATTACCTTGTGTGGATGGTCCCTTGCTTGTAGAAGCTTGACCATTCCCCTTGGCTTTCTTTTGCTTGTTCTTTAGAACAAAGCAATTCTTCCTTCGGTGCCCGGGCTTTCCACACTCCCAACATACCTTGTCGGTATTGGAAATAGTAGCTTTCCCCTTTGAAGAGTCATTCCTCTTCCTCTTATCTCCGGGACGGGATTGTGGTTTCCCTTCCCCAACCATGTTAATTGTTGGTACATTAGGATTATCATCCTTCCGGTTCTCATGAACCCGAATGCTAGACTCGACAATTATGTGTTGTCCAAGATCGGAGAGTGTAATCTCCTCTCTTTTATGCTTAAGAGCATGTCTAACATCCCTCCATGAAGGAGGCAATTTGTCTATTATGCTAGAGACTAAGAACACTTCATCAATTTCAATTTTATGCAATTTTAAGTTAGCATGCATTCTTTGTAGTTCATGAAATTGATCAATAATAGGGCGATCTTCTACCATTTTATACGAATTAAAATTACTTACAAGAAACTTTTTGGAGCTAGCATCCTCCGCCATGTATTTATTCTCCAAGGCATCCCATAATTCCTTTGCGGACTCATGGTATTGGTAGATGTCGAACAACGCATCTTGCATGCCATTGAGAATATGCCCCCGGCAAATGAAGTCATCGTTTTCCCACTTAGACCTCTTTCGATTTTGTTCAAGTATTTCCGTTTCCGGTATCACCGTTTCTGGATCATCCGACTTAGCAACGTCCGGTTTGGGTGAGCTTATGACATAAGCCACATTCAAGGTTGTAAGCATGAACATCATTTTCTTTTGCCAACGTCTAAAGTCGACGCCGACAAACTTTTCTAGTTTAGCAAAGTTTGATGTAAAATCCTTCATAGATGCCATCGGTGAAGGTATCACAAAAGATAATTACAAAGAGTATATAATGTAAACAAATTACAATCGGGAATTTGTTTCAAACCCCTTTTAAGATGACAAAAATGAAATTACAATGACAAAAATGAAATTACAATCAAGATTACAATGCAAATGGAAAGTGAAGATAAGTTTGTAACACAATATGTTACCCGGAAACTTGATACAAGTTGTAGGCGTGTGATCACTTTCATTTTGTGATATTTCCCCCACAATGGTACTTGGGTTTGGAAGTGGAAATTCACATTGAGATACAAACAACTCTTATATGCCCTTAGTACTTAGGGAATATAACGTAATAGCAATGTGTTTATGGAATTATGAGCAAAGGAAAATGCACACAAAAGTTAATTACTCTCTTGAGTGCACAAGACAAATGAGAAGAACTTAGAGAAGAAAGAATTCAGAGATTTGTTGTGAAGGTGCAAGAAATCTCAAAGCCAATGCCCTCTATTTATACTCAAGAGGAGCCTATGGCTCATTAATCACCTTAATGACCCAATTCATGATCATGCAATTGAATGACATTAATCTTTGTCATTCATGGGCATTATCACACAATTATACTCTTGTAACATCAGAATTAAGAGTGTAATCAAAAGGATGCTAGGCATTAAACTCAATGGAAAACGGGAAAAAAGCAACGGTCGAAAACAGTAGCCCATCGCCGAGTCGGCGACGAGTCCAAAGAGGGGACCGCCGACTCGGCGCAAGCCCTCTGACCAAAACCTGTTTTTCCAGAGAGCAAAAGCCGACTCGGCTAAGGCTCTCCCAGGGGTGCCGCCGAGTCGGCTGTCAGCCAAACAAGGTGCCCCTTACTCTTTTCCTTGTCTTATCTTATAATGCCTTAATCGGACCACGTAAATTGATACGTATATCGTCCCACTATTTAGAATAGCTTTAATTGATATAATACGGACTTATAAACTGTCCCACTACCTTAGTAGTACTTGGTGATTAAATACTCAGGATTATTATTATACACTAAATGTCCAACATATATTAGGTATTTTGTTAATAAAAATCAGTATTTTTATGATTTATATGATATATTAGAATTCCCCAGACCCCGTGCTCATGGTTTTACTTTGGGTGCGATACACTGGATATGATGATAATGATGATACATTACAATGCAACATTATATTTTAAAACACCTACTTCTTTGTCTTAAAGTCTTAGAGTATTCTATAATATATTAAAACATCTATTTTTGAATCTTAAACTCTTACTCTAATGCTATAAAACACATACAATAAGTATAAAACACAAGCAATGAAATACGTACTTTAATACCATGAAACACTTACTACAACCATTTCAAATGCCTACTTCAACTATTTAAAATGTCTATTTTCATATGAAAAAACACCTACTTCAGTATGTAAAAATACTACCATGGTTTATAGAAGCACTTACTTCGACATACAAGACACCTACTATAACAATCAAAATTGCCAACTAAACTGTTTTAAAATACCTACTATAACTATTTAAAATGCCTACCTCAACTATTCAAAATGTCTAATTCACTAGGAAACAAGACTTACTTCATTACGCAAAAACACCAACTGTAATTATTTCAAATAGCCACTATTACTTGTTTAAATGCGTACTATAACCAATTCAAATGACTACTTTAACTATTTAAATTGTCTACTTTAGTATGAAAAACCCATACTTTAATATGCCAAAACAATCAGTTGATGCTTGTTGTAGTTATACATTTGTAATCATTAATTACTTGGTCCCTCAATATGATCTCCACCCACTCTTTTTTTTCCTATAGAATTTATCAATTATCTTCTTTCCTCTTCCCATCTTTGAATCAATATCGTGTATTATAATGGCTACTACGACTTAGTCATTGGACGTTTCATCATCTTTTTCCACTGCTAATTCTGTTGATTCTAAGTGATTGACATGAATGGCTTGAAGGAGAGATAGATTTTAATGGTGAAAAAATAGAGGGTACACATGAATGACTTGAGGGAGAAAAAGGAGCAAAGCTATGGATGAAAAGAAGGAAGGTATCCATGAAAATAGAAATTGTCGGAACGAGAAGCACTTCATTTGAATTTTTTATTTTTTTTCTTTTTAAAAAATTGGGTCAACCCATTCTCCCAACAATTAGCGAATCTAATTAGATACACCAATCTTGAATGGGCCACCGCATGTGACCTCCCTAATCCAGTCCATTTTTAAAAGTAATTTACAAAAAGAATTTTGAACTTTTTTGAGTTATCATTTTAAAACTTTTTTTTTTTTTGACAAAATCATTTTAAAACTTAGAATGAACATTTTGAAGTATAGAACAAGCATTTAAGTCTTAGAATTAACCTCCTTAAACTCCACTAATAAAAAAGTCTTATTAGTAATCCCCTATATGAATCTTTTACTATTTGTATCTTACACTGAAATAAAATATACAAATAATGCTAATTGTATCTTTTTTCCTAACAAGAGAGACCATTAAAGTTTTCCAAAGACCATTTCATCCCTCACATTTTATGACCACCTTTAATCACCAACCCCCGTCAAAACCAAATTGAAAGGAAATTGTTCTCAGATTATTGTTCTCACAATCCTAACTATTTTCTGTACAAAAATTTTCAATGGTTCTTATATTATAATCATCAAGCACCCTTAAAAATCTAAAATCGATGAAGAAAACTGGGATTATAACAAAAAAAAATATTAAAAAAATAATGTAAGAGTTGATCCAAAGAGAAGAAGTATAAAGAAGAAGAAACTGAATTACTACTTTTAATCACTGTCTTTCTCCATATGATAAATGAAGAGGAGGAGAAAATATGATGATGTGTATAGTCTTTTTCCCTTCCCAATATTTCATGTCATTAATATACTGTATACACTTTCAGTTTCCATTTTCCAATGTCTTCTTTCTATACTTTATGAAAACTGAAGAAAATTTGGGGCCTTTTGTTTTCTTCGGTTATGGGCCCTTAACTAAGCTAATTTGTGTCTCTAAAACGTGGGCCCTGGGCGGTGGCCCATCATGCCTACCCTCAGGGCCGAGCCTGGTATTTCACATTTCAAATAGCATCAAGAATGAGAGTAATCTTTAAATATGTACTTTGAGTACAAAGATATAAAGTTGCTAAGTTGAAACTTTCTAAGAATACGGAGACATGGCATAAGGAAGTTCAAAAGAAGTAATAGGCAAAAAAAAAAAAAAAACAAATAGAAAATTTCAAATTAGAGTAAATTGAAATAAAAATTAAAGGGTCGTTTTTCATTTATATAGTCCTTATATGTGAAGTGGAGTACTTTACAGCAACATGAGGGTGTTATTGAGGAGTACACAATTTAAAAGAGTTTGAAAAATTGTCATTTGAGTGTTAGATTGAAGAAAGTGAGGAGTTAAAGATGGGTGGATTTATAACTTGGTTTGGATAAAGATGTATTTTAAAAGGTAGAAGTGTATAGTAACTTGACTTTTGATAAAGCTTGTAAACTTTCAATCAAGCTTGTTAACCAAAGTAAGAAAATGACGTGACATAATCTTCTTATGATCCTAACACTATTATTTTGGGACCCGACATTGAACCTAAATTTGTTAGATCTCAACAAATTCGAAAATAGGATCTTGACCCATGGCTATCGTTACTTGCAACTTATTAGATGAGAAATTTTGTTTATATTTTGACATGATTGAGGGAATGATTTAGCTACTCTTATGAGCGAACGTAATTTATATTCTTATTTTCTCTTTAATTTGTATTAACTAGATAGATATCCGTGCTTTGCACGGTGATTAAACAAATATTCTTGATTTAATAACATACTTGCATAAAAATTTGTAAGATTATTTATTTTTAAATTTTTTTTAAAAATGAAGGTTATTGGATAATATTTTAAACATTATAATTTTTCTTATAATATAATTAATTTTTTATAATAATAATGATAATAATAATAATAATAATAATAATATTATTATTATTATTATTATTATTATTATTATTATTATTGGTCATTAGCTGCATTATTTCTTTAATTTTCATTATATTGAAGTTATTTCAAAGGCTGAAAAAACTTCTATGTAAAGATTTGATGTTATTGTAATAATAATTATTTTTATTGTTGACTCAAAGAATTTGATATTTTCTATAAATATTATAATTTTATTAACTTATAAAAAATTATATTTAAGCATTAAATAATGTATAAAAATAAGATATTTATTTTGCATTTTTTAAAAATTGGCAAATCTTTTATTTATAGAAAAAAGTTACATTGCTTCAATAAGAAATGAATAATTAATTAAGAGTTATATAGACATATATACCCACTTTTGTCAAAGGAAATAAGAATGATATGGTTTCATATTTATATTAAAAAATCATACTATAATATAATTTTGGTGCAAAAATGCCAAGTGGCAATCTCACAGCCACTTTCAAGAAAATGCCTTATTTATTCCAAAAACATGCCTTATTTAAGAATTTATTTGAAATTAATGCTGAATAAAAATTACTGATGAAAAAATTTAGTACATTTACATTCCAAACATAAATTAAGCTCCTATACTATAATATAATTTTGGTGCAAAAATGCCAAGTGGCAATCTCACAGCCACTTTCAAGAAAATGCCTTATTTATTCCAAAAACATGCCTTATTTAAGAATTTATTTGAAATTAATGCTGAATAAAAATTACTGATGAAAAAATTTAGTACATTTACATTCCAAACATAAATTAAGCTCCTATTCTGAAAAATTACTGATGAATTAATTACTGATTTAGAATTTATTCGGTAAAATCTACCTTCCAAAAATATAATATATGATATAGTACAAATAAATATTAAAGGCAATATTAATATCTGTGGTAAATACTCACAAAATATTCAATCAATTTGAACAATAAAAACCGATTTTGTGGGCTAAAATTACGGATTTAGATTTTTTGTGATTTATGTCATAGGACAGAAAATGTTGTATTTAAAGAGGTATTTCAAAACCTATAAGTTATTATTTTAATTGAGATTTTTTTATGTAAGCAACCTTTTTATCGGGTACTTAATCATTTATTGAATAATTATGTTAAAATAAATTATATATATATATATATAGGAAGAAGTTCTAATGAGAACCATCCTTATATGAGAACCGTGAGAACCAATCAGCCTTACAAAAAAGTGTTACTTTTTACTAAAAAGGTGTTACTTATGGGAAAAAAAAATGTTACTGTATTTTATGATACTATTGGGCAAAAAAGTGTTACTTTAAGAAAAAAATTCTGAAAAAAACACAGAAAAAGGTGTTACTTTTTACATAAAAATGTGTTACTTTTCGAAAAAAAACGTGTTACTTTATTTTTCTAATAATGACATTGTGCAAATCCACAATAATTTTGTTACTTTATTTTTCTAATATATATATATGTATATAATTACATTTTATTTTAATTGTTGTAATCTAATAATGACATTGTGCAAATCCACAATAATTTAAAAGTTACATTTCAAATAAAAAAATTTATTTTACAGAACTCCGTGCGATGCATGAGTTTTATACTAGTGAATTATAAAAGTCAATTTTTTTCCCATATTAGCTTGAAAAAATGGGAAAGACTATTTTTGCTTACAGTCTGACACGTGTTAAGACTACCATTTCTCACGACGATTTGTAAACATGATTTCAAGGATGACGAGGTTTAACCAGAAATTTATTAAAAAAAAAAAGGTTTAACCAGAAATAAGTAAATGTCGGGGACTTTGGGTAACTTTGTCCTCGGTCTATTCAAGTAAAAGTAGAACGCTTGAAACATTTCAAATCTTTTGTAAAAGCGTATAAATTCGTTGCGTTGCTGTGAAAATCTACCAAATCTTTCAAATCTATAGTCAACGGTATGCACGATTCTTCGATTAACATTATTATTCTCTTGCTTTTGCGCATTATTCGTATAGTTGTGGAGAAAACGTGCGAATCTTTTCATATAAACCCTAATTTTTTGAATTCTCTATAGTTAATGTATTAATTACTGTTTATCCGATTTCCTATGTGAATGTGACGAAAATGTCCAAATAGAATCAATTAATCTGAAATTTAGGGTTTGAATTTTGTAATTTTACGTAGAAGAGTAATGTTTGGAAAAATGAATTTTGTTTGTTCAATTTATCATTACTCACTAATTGATTGTGGAATATTTGAAAATTGATATTGTTGAATCCTTGAAAAGTACTTAAGAATAATTTCACTGCTAGAGATGGCAGAAAGCCGGCATTAGCTAAGTTAGAAGAGTGGAGACTTGTAGTTTAATTGATTTAGCAGTTATTCGCTGGCTCGAATCCGGCAGATTGGAAAATGTTATCTTTTTGTGCTCCAAATGATGATCATGTTATGTCAGAGTGAATCTTGTTTCTAGTAATTGTTTAACCAATGAACCATATATGTTTAACTTGTTTCGGATCATATTGAATTTACTACGGACATCTAGTTCATGTGGATATCATGGGTTAATTTAGATAGTGATAAGTTAATGACTTTATGTAGATTGTAGGCTAAAGAATATGTTTAAATGTATGTTTGGAATTTGTTATAGCAAGAATCCGACCTTAGCTCAGTTGGTAGAGCGGAGGACTGTAGTTGTTGAGCAGTTTAATCCTTAGGTCGCTGGTTCGAATCCGGCAGGTCGGATATTTATTTCCTCAGCAATTTTTTTATCCTCTTTATGATTTTATTTTGAGATTAATTTTACAGTGATCCTGGTACTAGAACAACAGGACAAATCTATCACTTCAGAGTTTAAATAGCATTGCTAGGCATCCCCATGACAATTCTGATTTCAAACTTAGAAGTTATCTCATTATGGATGTATTTTGGATTTTATTTGTTGTTTTTTCCTTTTCATCTTGATCAGTTAAAAATCAACATTAACATCAGCTTGCAGCTCTCTTGATGAGTGAGAAATTGATAATTGACATTAATTGAGCTAACATGTTTCTTGATGAGTGAATATTGACATCAGGCAAAATAACAACTGAAAAGGGCATATAGTTTAAGGTTAAATGATATGATTTCCCTTTTGTTTGTCTGTAGAAGGCTTTAATCTTGTTGGTATGACATTGCCTGACCTTAGCTTAGCTGTTAGAGTATTGCTTGACCTTAGCTCAGTTTTTAAAGTGCAGGACTGTAGTTTGATTACTCTAGCAGTTTAATCCCCTGGTTGTTGGATCGAATCCGGCAGGTCGAAAGCTGCTTTCTTTTTGTGCTTCAAATGATGATCATATGATGCCAGGGTGAATCTGTTTTTTGTCATTGCTTCAGCAACGAAACAAAATTGTTCAACTTGATTTAGAATATATTAAATCAGCAAGTAACATCTATTTCAAGTGGATATGATGAGTTATTTTATTTAGTGTTGACTTTATGTAGGATAAAGAATATGTTTAACTGCATATCCATGGATTTGTATAGCAAGGATCCGACCTTAGCTCAGTTGGTAGAGCGGAGGACTGTAGTTGTTGAGCAGTTTAATCCTTAGGTCGCTGGTTCGAATCCGGCAGGTCGGATTTTTTTTTTCTCAAGAAAATTTCACCTGCTTGAAAATTGTATTTTGAGATAAATTCATTTACAATGATCTTGGTATTAGGATAACATGACAAATCAGACATTTAAATAGCATCGTTAGGTATCCCTATGAAAATTCAGATTTGGAAACTAGAACTTATCAAATATTTAGATATTTTGGATTTTCGTTGTTGTTATCGTTCCTTTTTCTTTTTATCTTGATCAGCTTAAATCAACAATAGCTAGCCACTTTCTTGATGATTGAGAATTGACGTTAACCAAGCTTGGAAATCTTTTTATCTTGATTAACTTAAATTAAAATTAGCTAGCCACTCTCTTGATGATTGAGATTTGACATTAACCAAGCTAGCAAGTCTTGATGATTGAATAATGACATCAAACTAGCTTGCAAATCTTGTTGCGTTGAAAATACGGTGATAGGATCATAGTGATTTTGCAATCTTATAAATATAAATAAAGTTTGAGCTGAAAGGCTTGATATGGTGCTAGGTGCCGAGCTAGGAGAAGCCAACATCATCTAAAGAATTAGTTGTTTATGATTATTAGGGAAATTAGAGAAAAAGTCAGATTTGCTTTAGAAAAACTGAAAATTAAAGTTAAAGGTTATATTATATATTTTCCGTTTTTTGTCTGTGAAAGGCTTTAATCTTGTTGGTATAACATTGGCTGTCCATAGCTCAGGTTGTAGAGCGGAGGACTGTAGTTTGATTACTTTAGCGGTTTGATCCTTAGGGCACTGGTTCGAATCCGGCGGGTATGAAATTGCTTGCGTTTTGTGCCTCATATGATGATCCTGTTTTTTGTTATTGCTTCAGCAGCAAAACAGAATTGTTCAACTTGATTTAAATTATATTAAATCAGCAAGTAATATCTTTTTCATGTGGATATGGGTTTAGTATTGACTTTATGTAGCATAAAGAATATGTTTAAATGCTTATCTATGAATTGGTATAGCAAGGATCCGACCTTAGCTCAGTTGGTAGAGCGGAGGACTGTAGTTGTTGAGCAGTTTAATCCTTAGGTCGCTGGTTCGAATCCGGCAGGTCGGATTTTTTTTTTTTTCTCAAGAAATTTTACCAGCTGGAAAATTATATTTTGAGATAAATACATCTACAATGATCTTGGTTTTAGAACAACATGGCAAATCGTACGCTTAAATAGCATTGTTAGGTATCCCTATGAAAATTCAGATTTGGAAGTTATCAAATAATGAGATATTGATTATCTTTGTTTTTTTTTCCTCTTCTTTTTTCTTTTATCTTGATCAGACCAAATTAACATTTACTAGCCACTCTCTTGATGATTGAGAATTAACATTAACCAAGCTAGCAAGTCTCTTGATGATTGAAAAATGACAACAGACTTGCTAGCAAGTCTTGTTGTGTTGAAAATGCTTTGATAGGATCTTAGGGATTTTTTAAGCTTATGAATCAAGTTTGAGCTGAAAGGCTTGATACGGTGCCAAGCTAGCAAAAGTCAACATCATCCAATAAATTTGCTGTTTATGATTATGAAAGGAATCACTGAAAAAGGAATTAGTGAAAAACTCAGAGTTGTTTTAGAAAAACTGAAAAATGCATAAAGTTAAAGGTTAAATTAAATTACGTATTTTCCTTTTTGTTTGTCAGTGGAAGGCTTTAAATCTTGTTGGGATGACATTACCCGACCATAGTCAGTTTGTAGAGCGGAGGACTATAGTTTGATTACTTTAGTAGTTTAATCCTTAGGTCGCTGGTCCAAATCTGGCAGGCTGGAAATTGCTTCCTTTTTGTGTGTCAGATGATGATCATATGATGCTAGGTTGAATCTGTTTTTTGTTCTTGCTTCAGCAACGAAACAGAATTGTTCAACTTGATTTAGAATATGTTAAATCTATTAGTAACATATATTTCATGTGTATATCATAGTGATGACTTTATGTAGCATAAAGAATATGTTTAAATGAATGTCTATGAATTTATATAGCAAGGATCCGACCTTAGCTCAGTTGGTAGAGCGGAGGACTGTAGTTGTTGAGCAGTTTAATCCTTAGGTCGCTGGTTCGAATCCGGCAGGTCGGACTTTTTTTCCCCCATGAAGTTATCACCAACTTTAAAGTTGTATTTTGAAATAAATACATCTATAATGATCCTGGTAAACAACATGGCAAATCTTACACTTTTGATAGCATTGTTAGGTATCCATGAAAATTCAGATTTTGAAATTAGAAGTTATAGAAAATTGAGATGTTTTGGATTTTCTTTGTTATTGTTCTTTTTGCCTTTTATCTTGATCAGATCAAATCAACATTGGCTAGCCACTCTCTTGATGATTGAGAATTGACATTAATCAAGCTAGCAAGTCTCCTGATGATTGAATATCGACTTTTGACCAGCTAGCAATACTTTTTGCTTTGAAACAGCGTCAATAGGATCTTAGGGATTTTTTAAGCTTATGAATAAAGTTTAAAGTTAACTGATATATTTTCCCTTTTGTTTGTCTGTGGAAGGGTTTAAATGTAGATATGACATTGTCCGACCTTAGATCAGTTGGTAGAGCGGAGGGGTGTACTTTGATTACTTTAGCAGTTTATTACTTGTGTCGCTAGTCTGAATTCAGCAGGTCTGAAACTGCTTCCTTTTTGTGCTTTAGATGATTATCATATAATGCCGGGGTGAATCTGTTTGTTTTTGTTCTTGCTTCAGCAACGAAACAAATTTGTTCAACTTGATTTAGAATATGTTAAATAAGTAAGAAATATATATTTCATGTGTATATCTTGGGTTAGTTTAGATAGTGATGACTTTATGTAGCATAAAGAATACATGCATGTCTACGAATTGATATAGCAAGGATCCGACCTTAGCTCAGTTGGTAGAGCGGAGGACTGTAGTTGTTGAGTAGTTAATCCTTAGGTCGCTGGTTCGAATCCGGCAGGTCGGATTTTTTTCACCCCATGAAATTATCATCAGCTTGAAAATTGTATTTTGAGATAAATACATCTACAATGTTTCTGGTATTAGAACAACATGAAAATTTGACACTTTAGATATCATTGATTGGTATCCCCATGAAAATTCAGATTTCGAAATTAGAAGTTGTCAAATATGTAGATATTTTGGATTTTCTTTGCTGCTATTGTTCTTTTTTCTTTTAATCTTAATCAGATGAAATCAACATTAGCTGGCCACTCTCTTGATGAATGAGAAATGACATTAACCAAGCTAGCAAGTCTCTTGATAATTGAATATTGAAATCAGAGTAGCTAGCAAGTCTTTTTACTTTGAAAATGCATTATTAGGATCATAGGATTTTTTTAGCTTATGAATAAAGTTTGAGCTGAAAGGTTTCATATGGTACCAAGCTAGCACAAGTCAACAGCATCAAAAGAATTGGCCGTTAAAGTCAGACTTAAAATGGCCGAGTTAAAGTTCAAATGATATATTTTCCCTTTTATTTGTCTGTGGGATGCTTTAAATCTTGTTGGTATGACATTGTCTGACTTTAGCTCAGTTGGTAAAGCGAGGACCGTAGTTTGAATTTTTAGCAGTTTAATTGATAAGTTGCTGTTTGGAATCTGGCAGGTCTGAAATTGCTTACTTTTTGTGCTTCAGATGCTGATCATAGGATGCCGGTGTGAATCTGTTTTTTTTGTTATTGGTTCAGCAACGAACAGATTTGTTCAACTTGATTTAGAATATATTAAAACAGTAAGTAACATCTATTTCATGTGGATATCATGGGTTATATTAGATAGTGATGACTTTATATTGCATAAAGAATATGTTTAAATGCATGTTTATGAATTGGTATAGCAAGGATCCGACCTTAGCTCAGTTGGTAGAGCGGAGGACTGTAGTTGTTGAGCAGTTTAATCCTTAGGTCGCTGGTTCGAATCCGGCAGGTCGGATTTTTTTCCCATGAAATCTTGCTTTATTATGCAGGGTATTGTCAATAGCAGAATGGGGAGATAATATTACTCTTGATGGTTGCCCTCTACAAGCTAACAATTTAATCCAATGAGGTAAGTGGCTACAACTACATATTATCGGAAAATTTGCATTGCTGAGTGTTGTGACTTATGAGATTGAAGTGAATGGTATCTGAGAGTTTTAACTTAAACTGTCCAACTTTCTGAATGGTGCTGAGTGCTTTATTTAACTGACCTTTCATGCTCTTGTTTAACGTTATTCGGTTATTCCCCATGTTGGAACATGATGTGCCATCCAAACAAAGTTCTTGTATCTTAAAAATAAATTTCTTGAGCAAGAATACAAGAACCGACCTTAGCTCAGTTGGTAGAGCGGAGGACTGTAGTTTGTCAAGCAGAAAATCCTTAGGTCGCTGGTTCGAATCCGGCAGGTCGGATCTTTTTTGTTTGACCTTGTATTCTTAGAAAATTAGATATATGATGTAGCATTAGAATGTAATGACCTTCAGCAGTGACCTGTGACGCCACAAGGACTGACCAGCTCGGTTGCTGGAGCTAGGAATTGTAGTCTGTAGTTTACTAGTTTCTGTTCATTTGGTGCTGGTAGAGTGTAAGACTATATTTGGCTGCATTTCATTCCACAGATACTAGTTATATTGAATTCTTCACAATTGCTTCCTTTTTCCCACAAACTACCTAAACTATTTTTCTTAGTTTATGTGTTGTCATTCTCATTTCCATTTGGAACCTTTGAACAAGAATTAATATAAAAAACTGAAAGCTTTCTCATTTTTTGTAACTAGAACGTTATTTGTCTTGTTGCTCGGGTTCTAGATTGATTGATGTTCTGAAATAAGAGATTGGCTTATGATTTCGGGAAGCTGGATTATATGATTGATTGTCACTACACTAGAAACACTTTATTTCTATGTGAAGCCTTGAAAGTGTGCAAGCATGTGTATGGACTTCAGTACTTTAATAAAACTTTTACTGTAAAAAATGGCTTCTGGTCTGCACACAAACCATTCAACGAAGTCAATCCATAAAAATTTTATATTCTTTGAATGACCCCTGTTTTATTCAAAACTGCAGATTTATACTACTCCGTCCCTTTTAAATTGCATCAAAGAGAAAATCTTGTATTTTTAAGAAAGTGGTGATAAATGAGGAAAACGAATGAATTGTGTGGATGATATTAAAAATGTATGGATGGAATTAAAAGAAAGTGGTGGGCCACTATCCAAAAATAAAAATGATGCAAATTAAGTGGGACGGACCAAAATGGAAAATGATGCAAATTCAATGAGACGGAGGGAGTACTTTTTCTGAATGCACAAATATATTATTCGTCTTTTGTGAATAATTGACTGAATCTTTTTGTGGTCATCAGTAGGACTACATTCTTAGATATACTTGCAAACACATTTTTTTTTGGCTATTTAGACGTTCATTTGTTGCCTTTCTTCATTTATGAAGACTGAAGCTAACTAGACTGTCTTCTAATGCTGCTCTTGTTATTTGACATTGAAAGAGAGGAATTCTCATTCACCAAAGATCAAACTTTGAGTTTTAGATGGGTGTTTATAGTGTGTATGAATGTACGAACCAAATATGAAAATATGTGATGAATAACTAAAATGAGCAAAGCATTTAAAGACACAAGATTTAAGGTGGTTCACTAAACTTAGGCTACTTCCACCGTATCTAGCTAAGATAGTATTGCTACGTGTTTATAGGATAAAATATAAACTTTAAGGAATAACAATGGAGGTTTAAGAGGAGAGGGGCTAATGAAACTTTGGCTTTCCTTTAACCTAGGATATGTAGGACTGTAGACGTATATATAGAGGAAATAAGGGCAAGCAATGGGGCATCCATAACACGCACAAAAACGAGACAGTAGCCTCACCGACCATGCTCCTACACTTGTTATATTTAATTTTAAGCCTTGGTGCCGAATGATCCTTCATCCAATGATTAGAAGGGTGAAGTGTACTATGTTGATTCTCCCTCAACCAATCCCAAGTGCACATTTCAGGCCTTTTTAATGTTGATTCTGTTTTCGCACCCCCTAATCAGTTCTACAAATGACTGAAAAACAGAATAACAACATAAAAAGTTAGTTATGACTAACCCCTAAACATATGAAATAAACTTAACTAAAGAATTCCACTAACTTATTTCACACCCTCTGGCAAGCTTGGGAACGCTGAAAAGGTACCAAGCTTGGAAAACAAATCCTTGAAATGAGTGGATGGTAGGATTTTAGTGAATACGTCAGCAAGTTGGGAATCGGTAGGTAACTAACACTACTAAAAAATATGGAGATTCTTGACACATTATTTTAGACGCTTGCAAAACCGTCTAAAATAAAAACGGAGCCTTTAGACGGATGTTTAAAGGCGTGGGAATAATCAAGTATAAGCGTCCAAAAAATTAATTAAAAAAAGAAAAAACTGGAAATTAAACCGTCTCTTGAGTTACCAAAAAAATTTCAAAAGCCCGCTTCTTTCACGCTTTCACGAACAGCCTTCCTCCTAAACCCTAACAGCGGTTATCTCCATTACTCCCGCTGGCCCTGCACCATCCTCCTCTGCCGACAGCCTGAAGCAGTTGTCCTCCGCACCCACTGTCCGCCTGCAACAGTTGTCCTCCAAACGACCCACTGTATTGTAAACTATTGAATTTTTGTTTTATTTCTGATTTTTTTTCTTGTATAGCCAATATGTTTTAAATTGTTTTAGGGCTTAATTTTATGTGGAGTTTGTTTTGATATTGTGAGCTTCTCAATTTTGTCTTTTTTTTTTTTTTCAATTTTACTTTTGTCTAGTGGTTTCTCCATGGTGTGTGTTATTTATTAGTGGGTTGTTGGATTGGAGTTTGTTTGATCTTGCACTAGTGGTGGTTTTGTGTCATTGTTGCTGTTGCTTGCTTCCATGGTCGATATTAACGGCATTGCTAGGGTTCTTCGCTTATCGAAAGTTAGGGTCTAGGGTAATTCCTCTTCCACCTCTCTTTTATTTCTCATGTTCGTAGGGTTTTGATTTTGTAGATTGTTTGATTATTTTTGTCAATTTGAAGCTGATAGTGAAATGTAATTGTACAAAATCTGAGTATTTAGGGGATGAAGAAATTTTGATACCAGTTTTTTAATTGAAATTGAATCTTTGAAGCTGGGCTTTGATAATCAACAAGAACTACATTCCTTTAGATGCTTACTAGTGTGGTATAATCTGGAAGGGTAGTTAACTAATATACTTCTACTGAATATGCTACGTTATTGAATACTAAGTATTTGTTTTTTTATCTAACCACTAGTGTTTAACCGACAAAGTGTTTAACCATTTATATTCTCGGTTTTAGGTTAATATATTGAAGTTTTTGAGGAAATCTAAGTATTGGCAAAGTTTATAAGGCCGGGATCATTTCATCCCTATGCATCACCCTAATGCCTTTAGGATTCTGCGGGAGCAAGTAAATAAATCAATTCTCGTGGAAGATTTTGGTTGTTACCCCATAAGTATGTCAAATTTAAAGAAAGATGTCGTTGCCCATACGTTCATCTCATGGATTCTTATACTTGGGAATTTCGGAAATTATGTTGGTAAATTTTATGAATGTTAGCATGTAAGGTATGTGGAAAGGATTTTACATACTGATGTGCAAATGACTTATCAGAGATGTCTCTTCATGTGAATAATTCCTTTTTTATGAGTGCTTGATTTCTGTGCAGAGTTTCTTGGTTATTAGAAAGTTAAAAGATAGTGGTGGAGATAGCTTTGGGAGCTCATATTTTACCCAGTGGGTTGCTCTTGTCAAGCTGTTTTTACAGGTAGTTTCTCAATATTCTTGCGCCTATTAGGGTCAAGTCATGACACCATAACTTTTGTATATTATTAAATTTTCCTAGGATTAATGGATTAAAGAATATTAAGGAATTTGTTCACAAACCAGTTGAGTTTTGCATTGTTCATATGAGGAAGTGTGTTTATCATAAAGCATATTATGCTAGTAGGAAGTTTTTTGCTCTGTCTCTAGCTATCTTTACTTAAGAGTATTGGCAGATCAATCATGTGCTTCACTCACGAAGTGTGTCAATGTCTGAGCAACTACTAGTTTGATTGTGTAACTACAAAGATTATAATTGAATTCATTAATTTATATATGATTTATGTGCCTTTCTATGTTTACCATTCTGTACATGTTGAGCCTGTTCTATGCTAAAAATATTTCTCTTGGATGCTTTTGTAAGGTAAAAGTTTCAGGTTGGTAGCACTTATTTGCATGTGCTTATTTTTCCTAATCAATTACTTACGAGTAGGGGTGTTCATTACCGGGTACCCGGCTAAACGGGTACCCGGAAAGCCGGGTACCCGGTTAGCCGGGTACCTTTTTTTGCGGCCCGTGTCTCGGCCCATTTATTGCGGGTACCCGGTTAGCGGGTACCCGGATAAAGCGGGTCGGGACACCGGGTACCCGGTTATTATTTTTATTATTTTTTAGATTTAATTATAATTTTTAAAATCGAATTCCGGGCATATCTTAGGCTATATTTATGCTGAATTTTTCTAATTCATATTCGTCAAAGCTTGAATTTTTAATTTTAAAATTATTATTCTAATTTTCAAAACTCAAATGCAATATATAATGTCGATATCAAAAGCGCGAATAAACTATATAGTCTACCATAATAAAACACCAGAATCGAAGGGAGAAGCAAAGTTTGTTTAGTCCACATATAAACAGTAAGCATAATATAATAAGTTATGATAGCTTTCTATTCACTTTATTCAAATGGTAAATAAACTTTAGAAAGAAAAATATTTTCTGGATTACTGTTCATTTAGCTTTTTTATTCATTGTATTCTACCAAATGGTAATACGACGGCTAGGTAATGAAATTTGGAAAGGAAGTAGTAAATGAGCAAACCCAAAAAAAGGAGACTTTATAATTTATATATATTAAATTCTTACCGGGTCATTAGCGGGTACCCGGGTCAAAAAAATCGGCCCATGACCCGACCCGGATTTTTGAAATTTTTTTACTTTTTGACCCGCCGTTTATGAGCCGGGTCGGCGGGTCAGCGGGTCGGGTCAGACGGGTCGGGTAATTTTGAACAGCCCTACTTACGAGTACATTAAGCAGGTTGTAAAAGTGGCTCTTTACAATAAAATGATTACAATTGGGGCTGGAAGTAGTTGAAGAACATTTGTTTGGGTCCGTATTAAACAAGTTTAAACTAAATCTAACCTATTTATTAAGCAGGTTGTAAAAGTGAATCCAATTTATAGGGAAGATGGGTCATGGCATCCAATTGAATGGTTCGTGTAATTTGGTATTATACTATTAATCCTTTTTACTTCTTATTTCTATTTAGTATTTACTAACTCAATTTATAGTTTGATTCTCAAAAAGATGGAGTTTTTAGACACATTACTACCAAAGCTACATGTTGTGTAGTTTGATTCTTCATGATAATGTTTTGAGGTTCTTTCTTCATATTAATGTGATGTGTTAAATTGTGGTAGTCTATGTTCTCATACATGAAAATATTTGTTGGCCTTGAATCACAAAGAGTGTATGTATTTTGGCTAAAATTTGTGCGTTTGTTTGATTTCTTGCAGATTTTAGCTGTTGATATTCATACTATTACTAACAAGTCATTTTTGCGAAGGTCTCGACACTAAAGTGGATGATGCAACATAATGACAACATTTTTGGAGGCCATTTAACTTTTGACAAACATTATACACTATATATTTTTCTCTATTTAACTTCAACGAATGTATATGAATATATATTATGCCTTTTGCTACATCGACGAATGTATATGCGTGTATGAATATCGAATTCTAATACTTTTGTGGAAATGATTGATTTGGTATGATATTTGTTGGTAATTATGTATGTGTGATTAAATCTAATACGAATGTATATTAAGCCTTTTCGACACTTACAAGCGTCTAAAGTAATGAGTTTTTTCGACGCTTTAAAGCGTCTAAAATCCCAAAAAAAATGTAGCATAGATTTAAGGTGCAAGATATTTTTCGACGCTTTAAAGCGTCGAAAATGTTAAAATAGTAGTTTATTTTTAGGGCGCCAAATCTTATTTTCTACGGCTAAAAGCGCCGGAAATACATAATGTTTTAGACGAAAATAAGCGTCTAAAAAAAGCGTCGAAAATTTGTTACGCCATTTTTTTCGACGCTACTTCAAGCGTCGAAAAAATATTTTTCGACGCTTAAAACCGTCGAAAAAATATTTTTCGACGCTTAAAACCGTCGAAAAAACCTATGTTTTTCCGTCGAAAAACTCTGTGTTTTTTTGTAGTGATAAGTAAGTTGAATGAGCTCTTTTAGAACTACATCACGTGTGAAACGACAATCTACCTCGATATGCTTAGTTCTTTCATGGAAGACAGGGTTATGAGCGATGACCATTCGAAAAGTGTTTTTTTTCCAAACAGAAACTTTCTGTTCTATTCTCGATTTCTCGTGAGCCGTGAGTTGCGACCAGTGACTTATATATTCCTTTAAAATCACATTTTTCTTTGCAACCTTGGGATATACTTAATTAATTTAATTAAATTTATTAATTCAATTTAACTAATTATACTTTTCGATGACCATAATACACTCAAAATTACAACAAAAATAAAGAATTTTTTTTTCTATTTTTTCTTGTATCTTGTAGGGTGTAAAAATAAAGAACTTAAGCTAACTGCAAAATAAATATATTTTTTTCAGCCAAAAACACAATTTTTTCTATACATTTACAATAAGTAATGGTGATTTAGCATTGGAAAAGGTTAAGTAGGGTATAAAAAATAAAATGCTCTCGTTGAGAGTCGAACTCAAGACCTCCCGCTTACTAAACGGGTGCTCTAACCAACTGAGCTACGAGAGCTTTCATGCACTTAAATATGTCCCTAATTAATTGTTTTCATGAACAAAATTAGAGTATGGTTTGTTTTGGAGAGAAATATTTCTTAATTGCTGTATATGGCAATTGTTCTCATGAGAAAAGTTGGTGGTTTGTTAACAGTTAACACTTGGTTCTGGACAGAAATATTTCTTGATAAATCATTGCTTTATATGCCAATTGTTTTGAAGAGAAAATTTACAGTTTGTTCCCCATTGCTTATTCTTGATTTTCACTCTTAAATTTACAATTTGTTCCCCGTTAAAAGTCCACAAAAGATAATAGTTACCTAGTTATTTGTAATCATGAACATATTTTTTGTCCAACAATACATTTAACTTACGAAAATTTGCTCAAAATAATTCTAACTATTATCCGTTGGCAAAAAATAATCTCAATTATTAATTATTTTTTAATAATTCCAACTATTCACATAATTTGTTGAAAACATACCCACCCCCTTGTTACCGGCTGAAACAGGTGACTTTTCCACTTTTTCTTTTTTCTTTACTTAACTGTTTACAATTAACCCTTCCCTTTCATATATTAATCAAAAAAGAAAGAAAAAAGTGAAAAACTTACATGTTGCAGCCAGTTAAAAGGAAGGCAGGTATGTTTTCAGCAAATTATGAAAATAGTTGGGATTATTTTTTACCAACGGATAATAGTTGAAATTTTTTTGAGCAAATTTTCCTTTAACTTATTAAATAAGATAAGTTAGAAATAAAATGTAAATAGTGTTTAAAATTGAATCCAATGTTTAAAATTGAGACAGATTAATTGAGGTGTTCACATTTTATCTAATTAATTCGAATCGAGTATATCTTAATCCTAAATCCTAATCCAATTCGAAATAATCTGACATATAAAAAACAAATTAAATTGGCCACATATCGTATACTCCCTCCAATTCACTTGTGTTGTCCCATTTGGGTTTGGCACAAATATTAAGAGTGAATGGTAGTTGGGTATTTTAGTTGATTAAATTAATTGTAAAGGTGGTAGTTAGGTATTGGAATTGGAAAAATGGGGTTTTAATTTGATTAAATTAATTGTAAATGTGGTAGTGGAGTATTGGAAATTGGAAAAGTAGGGGTATTTAGGTAAAAAAAGATAGACAAAAAAGAAAATGGGACAATTGTCAATTGTCCCAATAAGAAAATGGGACAACACAAGTGAATTGGAGGGAGTAGTTTATACTAATTGAGAAACCACTTTGACATGTGGTGGATGTAGAATGAGAGTTGAGGAATTATAACTATTTGCCACGTGTCACTTTAAATTATATTTTTGAGTTAAATGTTATTTTCTTATTTGCTCAATTATCATTTACCGCAGAGTCTTCAATGTTGATTTTTAGTTTTTAGTTAGATTATTATAAAACATTCTTATTTTTCCTTCATATTAATTACTTATTTTCATCATGCAAACATATAATGCATTATGTTTCGGTTAAGAAACGGACGAATTTATAAAAAAGATTTTAGGTAGGAAGTACCTTCAAATTACGGGAAGTGAGATGATCCGACCTCCGCGTAGGGTGTTCTTGCAACCACAAGGAAAACTAACCCGGGGGCCTATGTCCCGGAAGGGCACTCCGATGCTTAAGTCAGACCCGGGAAAAAATGTAAATGTAGTAAGTTTTTGTATGAGAGTAGAAGTGTGTACCTTTATCATGTAGATGAATGATGTATTTATAGAAATATTGTGGAGGTGGTTACCTCATTCATGGTAATCATGCTTATGTTAGTGGGGTTAACGGGTAGTTATGTGGCGGTTATGATTTGACTAAATAAATTACGGGATAATAATTTGACCCCGTAACACATTAATTTTTCATTATATTTACATATAATTCATGTGAGACTTATATTGAATTATCTATGATCGAGTATGTAATTTAATTAATATAATTATGAAATACCTTTTATATCTAAATAATTAATAATTATGCTGAGAAAAAATTATCAAAATAATTAAATTATATATATATATATATATATATATATATATATATATATATATATATATATATATATATATATATATATATATATATATATATATATATATATATATATATATATATATATATATATATATATATATATATATATATATATATATATATATATATAGGATTTGGATCGTGTGAAAACCAATTAAAATGGTGAAAACTGAAAACAGGGGTACATAATAGCTCAAATGGAGTACATATTTGGGTGGCAGTTTCGTAAATAATTAGACATTTTTAAAAAAATGGTACATAACAGCTTAAAATGGATACATATTCAGATGGCATTTTTGTAAATAATATGAAATTTTTTCTTCACAAAAAATATGTACACCCTATAAGATGATATGTATCTCTTTTGCTTCAATATGTATACCTCTGTTTGGTTTTCAGTTTTCACCACTTTAATTGTTTTCACTTGATCCTACCCCTATATATATATATATATATATATATATATATATATATATATATATATATATATATATATATATATATATATATATATATATATATATATATATATATATATATATATATATATGAAGGAGTTCCAGTGAGAATCATCCTTATATGAGAACCGTGAGAACCAAATTGCCTTACAAAAATTGTTACTTTTTACTATAGATGTGTTATTTTAAGGCAGGAAATGTGTTACTATTTTTTTTTGATGCTATTAGATAAGAAAATGTTACTTTTAGAAAAAAATTCTGAAAAAACTCATAAAAGGTATTACTTTTTACATGAAAATGTGTTACTTTTAGAAAAAGCGTGTTACTTTTAATATTTTTATTTTCTTGAAAAAAAAATATTTCTGAAAGTAACATTTTTTTTGCTAAAAACTACGAGTTTTTTTAAAAACATAAGTAATATTATTTTGTCCAAAAGTAATTTTCTGTAAAAAAAATGGTAGCTCATTGTACGGATGTTATACTAGTTTATATTATTAAATAGTTTTTTTAATTTGAGTTAAATATTACTCCCTTCGTCCCATTGTTATTGTCCACTCTCATGTGGACACGTAAAATAAGAAAGGGGCGGTAGTGAGGTATTATAAGTGATTATAATAATTGAAAATGTGGTAGTGAGATATTTTAGTGATTATAATAATTGAAAAGGTGGTAGCGAGGTATTTTAAGTGATTATAATAATTAAAAAAGTGGTAGGTGGGATATTTTAAATAATATAAGTTGGGGTAGTTGGGGGTATTTATGTAAAAAGTCTATGACAAATAGAAAGTGGAGATTTAAAGTTGAATGACCCACAAAAAATGTGGACAATAACAGTGGAACGGAAGCAGTATTAGATAGTTAAGATTAAGAGTCCTCACATTAAAATCCAAATTTCACCGAAATATCTTACAAAACAACCCGACAAATGGACACTTTTCAGAGGAAATGATTTTTAGTATAAAAAATAGAAATGAAGAAAGTAAGTTGGCAACAGAGAATTGCTGCTAGTATGAATTGGAGGCGATATTTAGGGAGAAACTTCGAACGGTAATTATCTGTAAGGCTATCTGTGCTTGTTTTTCGCTCTCTCAGTGTCATATTATTGTTTGTTTTTTAAGAATTGTGGAGAAATCGTGTTTACATTTTTAATTTTATAATAACCCTAATTTTTTCGATTCAACCTAATTTCGTTTAATTTCTGGTTTTAATTATGCATTTCTGAATGATTATTTGCATTTTTATTAGTTATTGTCTGATTATTAAAGTGAACTCATGTGAGCAAGTATTATATCTAATAGAAGTTCCTCAATTTTGGCCGACATATCTTCTAGCTGTTTGCTCATAATTAATTAGTCAAGACTCGAATTTCAACCCAATTTTTATGTTAGTTCATGAATGATCAAATCCTCATCAACCTATAGAATTGTAAAATCGAATTGTAGGATTGTAAGATTCTACAATAAACTTAAGTTAGCTATCTAGTTATAATTATTCATCTCAAAAGTGTAAGTTTATTTATTAAACTATCATTCACTTCAATTTTCAGAATGAAATAGAAAAATATTAAATATTTACTTAAATTCTTCATACCAAAAGAAATTTATTTTTAATTTTTATGATGATGGATTGTTAAATCGTAAGAAAAATTATTAAAATTAAGAATAAATTTCTAGAATCGAATCGCTAAATCGTAGGATTGTAGAATATTGTTATGATTTCTATCTTTACAAATTTTGTTTTAATTACAATCGTAAGATTCTACGGTTCTAACCTACGATGCGAATCACTCTCTTGTTTTTGGATCGTGAAAATCGTAGATTCGTATATTAGAATCGTGATTTTAATAACAATGCGTATGAGCGAGATATATTGTGTATAGTGATGATGAATTGATAAAAAATATTTGTAGTCAAGCAAGGGATTTTTCATGCTTTAACTAATTTTCAATCTCAGTTCAATCAAGCGAGAGAACTGCCATTGGAGTAGGTTGTAAGAGATTGAATCGAAGATAATAAAATTAAACACCCTTAATTCCTTGTAGTTTGCCCTCGATATGATCGAAAAGCATTTGGGCAAAACTGGTCAAGGGAAACGTTGAATTGTTGACATTTTAATGAACTTCTTGGTTACAACCATGTAGCCACATCATAGTGTAAAAATAAAGTCGTGGTAACAGATTTCACGTTCAATACGGGATGATTTCGCAGGTAAACTCAAAAACCTTTCCAATGCGGTCACGATACGGTGATGCGGCCTTGTTTTTGCACTATGAGGCACATTACAATATCTTTTTCCATCCAATTAGGATTATGTTGGCATATTATTAATTTATATAGCATTGAACACGCAACAAACATAGCTTAGCTGATAGGTGGAGGTCTCTTGTTGTTCATGGAGGTTATTCTTACCTTTTTTGACATAAGATCCTCAGTTCGTATAAAAACAGACTTTAGGTCAGTTGGTAGAGTGGAGGATTGTAGTTTGTCTAACATATGATCCTTAGGTCGCTTGTAAAAATCGGGCAGGTTGAATTTTGTTGCTTTTGATTTTGTTTTCTTCTTTCCATGGTATGTCTAACATAAATTAACACTTGTATAAGCACGTTGGAAAGTGATGTCTCATCCAATTAGAAATATATTTGTATAAGAATGATTTTCTACATCTCATGTCCAAGAACCCTCGCGGAGAACTGTGGAACAGACTATCCTTAGGTCGCTGGTTTGAATCCGACTGGTCGGATTTATGTTAATTTCTGTTTTTTTTTTGTTCTTCTTACACTACAAGTATCTTTTTCTTCAGTCTAGTGCTTTGGAACGTTATTAGCTCTCAAGTTTCATTTCCATCATGGTGAATGAGCATTAGAACTAAATTCCTGCCTGTAGTGCCAAATGATATTATGTAATGATCTGGTATGACACGAATTTTTTGACCCAGGTTAATGAGTATGAAAATATCCATCCTGTATTAATCTTGATAAGTCATGAGAATGGATCACTGTTGTTGGTCAAGTAGATGAACCTTAGGTTACTGGTTTAACCACTGGGTTAGATTTTATCGTCGTTTTATCTTTTTTCTGTAAGCATAATGCTCTGCTGATCTTGTCCATGCAGCCTTATCTTTTAGTTGATACTTTGTAGTTCAAGGATATTATCCATATGTTGCTAGTTGGGATATGATTGATTAAAAGGTTTGCTACCTTTCAATTGTTTAGTTCCTTGTCTTTCTTGCCATGATTGATCTCCAATCTGGCTTTCTCTGCTTTGTTTTCATTACATATTTGCTCCCTGATCGAGCATTATTGTTTTCTGTTAGCTCTTAGTTTATCAAAGATCACTGTGCATTAGAATTTTAAACCAAATGATTTTCTTTGGTCATTTGTTATGGATGGATATTATGGATTAACTAGAGCTAAATACATTATCCGACCTTAGCTCAGTTGGTAGAGCGGAGGACTGTAGTTGATGAAGCAGATGATCCTTAGGTCGCTGGTTCGAATCCGGCAGGTCGGACTTTTTTTCTCTGATTTTTATCTAGTTACCTGGGTATGATTTTATTTGTGGGTGTTGACTTTTTTCATGAAGTATTGTGGACAACTACAAGGCCTTGTTGAAGTATTATATTCCATCCAATGGAACAGTATTGGTCTGTCAAGGTTAGTGTACCAGTGCAACTACAATGAGCTGAAGAAAAAGAACAGTAATGGTGTAATAGCAAGAAAAGCGAAAGAAAAGAAGCAAGAAAGAGAAAAGAGACAGAGAATAGAGTGGAATGCTTGTGTATTATTATAGTAGAGAGCAGTGTACTCCCCTGGACTCTTTGAGTGGTCCAGTAACTCCCAATATGACAATACAAATGGTACTACAAGCATAATAAAAATGTACCCTCTCATGACTATTTAAAGAAAGTACAAATTTCTAGAAACCACTCAAAAGTACAGCTCATCATTTTGTTATAACAGAAAGATGCTCTTGCCCAGCACTTTTTCAATCAACGCCCCCTTCTAGAATATGTGTGCTGAATTATGGGCCTTGGTGCATTTGGATCCATGACAATACCGCCCCCATCGAATTGCACCTTGTCCTCAAGGTGGAAGTCCGGAAAAGCTGATAAGATACTGTGATAGGACTCCCAAATAGCTTCAGAACTGGGTAAGGCCTTCCACTGGATTAAAACTTCAGTGGCATCCAGTGAGTAAGGAGGGTGCTGACGAACATTAAGCACAGCTTCAGGTGCAGCAAGTAACTCCAATGAGGGTGATAGTTGATGAGGAATGGGACTTGGATTGAGGGAAGCTCCACGCGCTGCCTTAAGCTGGGACACATGAAAGACCGGGTGTATTTTACACTCAGGAGGAAGTTGTAACTTATAAGCCACGGTGCCCACTTTTTCCACAATAGGATAAGGCCCATAAAAACGAGCTGCCAGCTTCTCACAAGGACGTTTGGCTAATGAGCTTTGGCGATAAGGCTGTAATTTGAGGAATACCAAGTCCCCAATGGCAAAAGAACAATCACGCCGCTTACGATCAGCCCATTTCTTCATACTATGCTGTGCTTTGATCAATTGGAACTTTAAATCATCGATAATAGCATCTCTAAGCTTGAGCTCCTGCTCCAAGCTATCCACCGGTGTTATATTGTTGCCAAAACGCATAAGCGAAGGTGGAGTGCGCCCATAGAGAGCCATAAAAGGGGAGATCTTAGTTGACATATGGGTGGCGGTGTTATAACAGTATTCGGCCCAATGGAGCCATTTGGACCAATTTCGGGGCTGCCCATTCACAAAACACCTAAGGTAGGTCTCCAATGCTTGATTCACGATCTCGCTTTGCCCGTCGGTTTGCGGGTGATAAGCGGTGCTACGATGCAAAGTGGAGCCTTGTAGTTTGAAAAGCTCGGTCCAGAATTTGCTCATAAAAATTTTATCACGGTCGGAAACTATGGTCACCGGGAACCCATGAAGCCGTACAACCTCTTTAACAAAAACGTGAGCCACATCGGAAGCTGTAAACGGATGGCGTAGGCCAATGAAATGGGCGTATTTGGACAAGCGATCCACCACCACTAAAACTGTATCAAAGCCCCCGGATTTTGGAAGTGCCTCTACAAAATCCATTGTAACCTCCTCCCACACTTGGTTCGGAATAGGCAACGGTTGAAGTAATCCAGCCGGTTGTTGGTGCGACGTTTTTTGACGTTGACAAACCTCGCAATGTCGAACATATGCCGTCACACTTTTCCTCATACCTTCCCAATACCAATTTTCAGCTAACCGGAGGTAGGTTTTATACTCCCCATTATGACCACCAATTGCGGAGACGTGGTACTCATGTAATAATTTTGCCACCATGGAGGAATTTTTGGGAATCACCATACGCCCTTTATACATTAAACGCTGCTGCCTAATCTCATATCCCGCAATGTCACCACCTTTCAACTCCAAATCTGCCATAATACGCTGCAATGTAGGATCCTTGGCTATCTCATCATTCAACACACTCCAATCTACAGCACAAGTGGAAGCTGTCAAAGCAGTAAAGTGAATGGCCATAAATTGTGGGTGTCGTGAAAAAGCATCGGCAGCCTTATTTGTGATGCCCGGTTTAAATTGCACCTCAAAGTCATAACCCAACAATTTACTCATCCATTTTTGATAATCCGTAACCACTTCTCGCTGCGCCAACAAAAAACGCAAGCTGCGTTGGTCCGTCCAAACTACAAAATGTCTCCCAATCAAATAATGCTTCCATTTCTGAATAGCCAACACTATCGCCATGAGCTCCTTCTCGTAAATTGACTTAGCTTGCCCCCTTGGCCCCAAAGCCTTACTAAAATAAGCCACAGGATGTTTATTTTGTTGTAATACCGCCCCCACACCCAGTCCCGATGCGTCTGCTTCAATAACGAAGGGTAAGGAAAAATTCGGTATAGCCAAAACCGGTGTGGACAACATGGCACCTTTAAGTTTCTCAAAGGCCACAGTGGCTGCCTCCCCCCACTTAAATTGGTCTTTCTTTAATTGTTGTGTCAAAGGATGTGCCAATTGAGCATAATCTTTGATAAAACGCCTATAATACCCAGTAAGTCCCAAAAATCCTCTAAGCTGCTTTATATTTTTTGGAATGGGCCACTCCTGCATTGCCTTAATTTTCTCATTATCCACAGAAACTCCTTCTCCAGACACTACATGACCCAAATAAGCCACTCTAGACTTGCCAATTTCACATTTCTTGGCATTTGCGTACAACTGATTTCGGGCTAATGTTTCCAACACAAGGGAAAGGTGTTGAACATGATCAACCATGGTGGGGCTGTAAACTAAGATATCATCAAAAAACACAAGAACAAAACGACGGAGATAGGGTTTGAATACCTCATTCATTAACGATTGGAACGTTGCCGGGGCATTGGTTAAGCCGAACGGCATGACGAGGAACTCATAGTGTCCTTCGTGGGTCCGAAACGCCGTTTTGTGTACATCCGCCTCATTCATCCGAATTTGGTGATAACCCGACTTCAAGTCGAGTTTGGTAAAAACTGTCGCACCATGTAATTCATCCAGAAGCTCCTCAATTACCGGAATGGGGTATTTATCGGCCACGGTTTCTTTGTTGAGCGCCCGGTAATCGATACAAAATCTCCATGAGCCATCTTTTTTCTTTACCAACAGTACAGGGCTCGAAAAAGGACTAGAAGATGGCTGAATTATTCCTGCGTGTAACATATCTCCCACCAATTTTTCAATCTCCTCCTTTTGAATTTGCGGGTATCGATACGGCCGGACACTAATGGGGTTTGTCCCTTCTTTGAGAACGATTGAGTGTTGTTTAGAGCGCATAGGTGGCAGTCCAGCCGGCATATTGAAGGTAGCTGCATACTGCTGAATCACCGATGTGAGTTCCTGTGGAACCTCCATCAATTTCTCTTGCTGACATTCCACCATTTCTACACGATTTAATTCCACCAATACCCCACCCTTTGTTTTTCGGATCATCTTCATCATAGATTTTAAGGTGACCAAGGACCTCTCCAAGGATGGATCGCCCTTAAGAACCACTTTACTGCCCAGCCACTGGAATTTCATCATAGGTGTTTTCCAATTTGTAACAATGGTGCCTAACTTGGCCAACCATTCTATGCCCAAAATAACATCCGAATGCCCAAGCTCCAAAGGAAGAAAGTTTTCTGTTATGCTAATTGCCCCCAAATCCAAATTGATTTGTTGACAACTTCCCTTGCCCATTCGAGTTTCCCCCGTTCCCAAGGTCACGCCGAACTCCTCGGTCATGGTAACCGGTAATTGCAGCTGCTCCACAAGGACTGGCGACACAAAATTGTGCGTGGCCCCCGGATCAATCATCACTATAACTTCCTTACCTCCGATTCGCCCGATTAATTTCATCGTTTTTGGGTTATCGATTCCAACCACCGAGTTTAAGGATACACTCACCGGTGACTCAACTGCATTCGCGATTTCTTCTTCCTCCACATCAAAAAATTCCTCCTCTTCTTCTCCAATATTTTCTCCATCTCCTACTATCAACACACTAAGTTCCTTCCTCTTGCAAACATGACCAACCCTCCACTTCTCATCGCAACGATAGCAAAGGCCTTTGGATTTTTTCTCCTGAAACTCCCGATCGGTGAGTCGCCTGGTATGTTCTGGCCGTGGCCTGGTATGCTCTGATACCATTGTTATAGGACAAACAGGAGAGCTCGCCCAAAAGACTAGCCTATTAGGTGAGAGAGCCAATTTGCCTATAAACCCCACACCAATTGCACTTTACAACCGATGTGGGACAAGTCCCATACCTTGCAATGGACCATAACAATCGACCCCCCATAAGGCCAACGTCCTCGTTGGGTCACGGCTGCATTGGGTCACGGTTACGTTGGGTCACGGCTGGCTCTTCCAGGCCACCCACTCCGCAAGCCACCCACTCTGCAGGTCACCCACTCCGAGTCCGGCTCTAATACCATTGTTATAGGACAAACAGGAGAGCTCGCCCAAAAGACTAGCCTATTAGGTGAGAGAGCCAATTTGCCTATAAACCCCACACCAATTGCACTTTACAACCGATGTGGGACAAGTCCCATACCTTGCAATGGACCATAACATGGTCTCATTAGATTTCTTTGATGCTATACCGAAGGACCTTGCTTCATTTAGTAAAGCAGAGCTTTAGTTGGTCAAACATATGATCTTTGGTTGTTGTTTTAAATTTAGCCGGTTTACTTTGTTTCCCTGTCTATTTTTTTTGCATATGAATCTACATCAGAATTTGGTATTTACTAGAATCACACTATGAACTACTCCTCTGCCACTATTTATTTCTACGAATGCCGAAAACTAATTTAGCTCGAGTTGCAACTAGTAACTAGTATATTTCGTTTATAGTGATTTTGTTTCTTTAGTGGTGAAATATGGTTGAGATTGAGGGATAATGATGTTAGTGAAGGTGGATCCAACTTCCAGAAAAAGATGGAGCAAAGAAAATTTGGAGCAAAGAAAAGGTGAAAGTATAGTACAGTGGTTGAGCGGACGGTAGTTGGTTAACCACATGATCCTTATGTTTGTTTATAATCAAGTGGGTAACAAATTTCCCCTTGTCCTATTTTTGTATTAAACATATCAAAATATAATGATTTCTACAATCACACTTCAAGAACCGACCTTAGCTCAGTTGGTAGAGCGGAGGACTGTAGTTGGTCAAACAGATGATCCTTAGGTCGCTGGTTCGAATCCGGCAGGTCGGATTTTGTTGTCTTATTTTTTTTTCTCTTATTTCCAATCTATGATGGTCTTCTTCTTGGACAACTTCTGATGCTCTATTTTGTATTCATTTATTCTTGAGACATGTGTAACCACATTAGAAATTGATGTCTCTTCCAATTAGGATTATGTTTGTATATGATGGGTTTTTTGCATCCTATTTACAGGAATCGTCGTAAACTCAGTAGGTAAAGGATTGTACTGGTTGAACTAGTCGATTTGGTTATCCATGCATTGCTAATTTAATCAGGCAGGTTTGTTTTTTCTTTTTTTTTTTTTAACTTTGCTTGTATTATACTTTACACAGCAGTAAATTTTTTTTTCAGCTAGTACTACAAATCATTTTTATATCCCTTCCAAATGGTATCATGTAATGATTTGGTAAGTGATGAATTTCCTAGATCCAATTCTAGAAATACCTTGATTAGTTGTAAGAAGAGAACACTGCTGCTTGTTGTTGAACCCAATGGGCTAAACTATATTCACTGTTAATCTTTTTCTGTATATCGTAAGTACGACTGTATGCTGATCATATTTATGTTACTCTACTGAAACTGGTTTGAACTTGTTCACATTCTTGACAACCATGTGGCTACATAAAAATAAAATAGAACCTTACAATTGTGAATGATCACATTATCTTGTTAAACTTTATGCTCTGCTGTACTGACTCGGCCTTAGACTTTGGCATACTTAGTTGGAGTCTGACAAAGTTCCAAGAAAGGATTGTTTCGCTGTTGGCTATATAAGCCCGTAGCCATAAAATAAAACCTTGACATATAGAATACTTTTATTCATGCATACCTTCTCTGTTAAATTTTATGGTTTGCTTTGTTCTACAAAATCCTATTTTACCTGACAGGCTGACACATTGTTTGACACGTCCGAGAGTTCGACTCGGCAATGCTTGAAATTATTGGACTTAGGATAATGTTCGAATTTTTGACACAGACACGACAATGAGCATATTAAATATAAATGTTTTTTGACAATAAATGTTGTTTTTTCTATTGTAACCTTTTTCATATGTTTAATTTCTCAAAAAAGGAGTTTTTATATAGATATATTCATTTATTTAAAAGTAAGATGGTAAATTCCGATTAATATTAGGTAAAAGTTATTGTAAGGCAAAATTTTTGAAATGTCCAGGTAACGCATGAAATCAACCATGAAATGTGTTGTCTGTTTTACCGCAAAGAACCTTAGTTGTCAAGATTCATTGATGTTGGTTCAGATGTATGTAGTGAAATATCACATCTTTAGAATTAATCTGAGTTCCATATCAGTCATTCCTACAATTTTTTGGATGACATACATAACTCTTGTATTAAATGTTGATTTTCCTATATTTAGCTAGGATGCGTTTGATTTTGCAGTGTCTGATATTCACGCTGCTCTCAAACGCCCAGCAGCTGAAATGATATTCTGATCCTGAAAATTTAACATTGCTGAAGCCAGAGAGTAGCAGGCAGACACCCTTAGCTTGTTATCCTGGTGAGCTTAATTACATTCAAATTGCAGCTTTCTTGTTTATGTTACACTTGCTGCCTTTCCTTGGGGTCATTTACTGGTATTCTTATCATCCTAGCAACATAAATTTCTAGTTACGGGTTTTTAAGAGTATTTTGGACCATATATTTTGATTGATGAACGTCATTGGTAATTGAAACTAACCTTTGATAACTTGTTAAGAGCAGAGATCTGTACCCTGCTCGTCTTATATGATACCGTCTTACCATTATAATTGGTCTATTTTTCTAATTGATCATTTTAAAATTATAAGTGATCATTTTTACACGCAATATGTATATATGTCAAATTAATAGAGATGCTCTCACCATGAGACTGTCTTAGACTCTTTTTTAAGAATTTGTATAAACACAAAAGCCAAAAGATGTCCCAGATTTTTGTTTGTGAAAAACTAAGTATACTTACATTTCACAAATTAAACTGGGAAAGAAATATTCTAATTTAAAAAGAATGCTTTTTGTAAAAAGAAAGTTCATAAATATAAAATAAACTATTATTGATATATGCTCTTGTTGAGAGTCGAACTCAAGACCTCCCGCTTACTAAACGGGTGCTCTAACCAACTGAGCTACAAGAGCATTTTGACTTCAATACTTCTAATTTGACTTGTCTTTTTGTTGCCCTTGAATGTTGTCTAAAAATTTTTTTTTTTTTTTTTGAAATTTGTCTAAAAATTATTAATATCAACTTTTTATAATTTAATTAACAATAATTTGAGATATGAAGGGCTAAAATGTTGTCTCGGCAAGTGTTAAAAACTAAATGGGACAACTCAAGTGAATTGAAGAGAGTATTAGTTATTGAAATGCAATCAATTAAGACTTTTTTTTATTGGAAACTTGTAATGTCATGTGACCCCAATTTTTATATTGTAAGGTGTCGTGGTGTAGTTGGTTATCACGTCAGTCTAACACACTGAAGGTCTCCGGTTCGAGTCCGGGCGACGCCAAATTATTATTTTTGCTTTTCTACATTTATTATTGTTTCATGCTACATTGCTACTTAAACTACACTATAATTTAGTTCTATTCAGTTGATTTTATTCACTCTTCATGTCTACAACTGACATTTTTTAACAAAACCTATCACTATTTGGCACTTATAATTGAGGAGGGAGGTGTACGAACATTACAACTTATGAAGGTATCGAAATTTTGGGGTACTTGTCAGCTTGCTTAAGCTTTAGCTGGTGTGCATACGCTCCAGTTATAACTATATAAGTAGTATATGTTGTTTATAGTATTTTTTTCCTTTGGTGGTGAAATGTGGTTGAGATTGAGATATAATGATGTTAGTGAAGGTGGACCCAACTTCTAAAAAGGGACGGAGCAAATACATAGTGCCAACCAATATAAAATTTGGAGCAAAGAAAGGTGACAGAGTAGAAAAGTCGGTAGTTGGTCAACCACATGATCCTCATGTTGTTTGTCTAAAATTTAGCGGGTCACATTTTCCCTTTCCCGTTTTTATGCATGAAACGTATCAAAATATAATGATTTCTACAATCACACTACACGAACCGACCTCAGCTCAGTTGGTAGAGTGGAGGACTGTTGTTGGTTAAACAGATGATCCTTGGGTTGCTGGTTTTGAAAAATATGTAGCTATGATACAATAATATGATCCATCTATTTAGGTGTGCACCTATGCATTGGAAGTATAGAGAATGAGTTGAATCGAGATTCTTTCTTCTTTTACAGATATAGAACGTTCACTTATCATTTGTGAATGATCACACTTTCTTGTTAATGTTTTCTCTTCTTCACTGACTCGGCCTTAGACTTTGGCATACTTGGTTGGAGTCCGACAGAGATTCAAGATAAGGATCGGTTTTGCTGTTGGCTATACAAGCCAGTAGCCATAAAATAGAACCTTGACATATAAAATAAATTATGAAAGCATACCTTCTCTGTGTTGAAATCCATGGTCTGCTTTGTTCTACGAAATCCTATGTCTTGATTTTCCTCTATTTAATCAGGATGTGTTTAGTTTTGCAGTGTCTGCAATTCACGCTTCACTCAAACCCCCAGCAGCCGAAATGATATTCTGATCCTGAAAATTTTGCATTGCTGAAGCCGGAGAGTAGCAGGGAGACGCCCCTTAGCTATCCTGGTGAGCTTATTTACATTTAAGTTACAGCTTTCTTGTTTATGTTACACTTGCTGCCTTTGCTGGGGGTGATTTACATGCATTCTTATCATCCTCGTTACATAATTTCTAGTTACAGGTTCTTGAGTATTTTGGACCATATATTTCAATTATAATATATCCCAAATATGAGATTGATGAACCTTATTTGTAGTTTAAATAGGGCTGGCCCTAAGGGTGGACAAGAGGGGGCGTTGCCTAGGGCTTTTTGTCCAAAAGGCAAAATTAAAGGTTGTAGAAGGTCTATGTAGGATATTAATTGCAAAGAAAAAAGGCCTCAATGTGCTATTTCGCCCAAGGCCGAATATATTTAAGGTCGACCCTGAGTTTAAACTGACCTTTGATAACTTATTAAGAGCAGAGTCTTAGGCATGTTGTTTGTGGAGTGAATGAACTTAAACAATAGGCACTATCATGTCTAAAACGTAAAAGCTAAAACATATCCCAGGGTGGTCGTTAGTGAAAAAAATTAAGTTGATTTATGCTCTTGTTGAGAGTCGAACTCAAGACCTCCCGCTTACTAAACGGGTGCTCTAACCAACTGAGCTACAAGAGCATGTTGACTTTTATACTTCTTATTTGACCTGTTTTTGTTGTAATGCAATCACTTTAGACCTTTTGTTTTTATTTGAGACATTTGATCTAATGTGATCCCAACTTTAATATTGCAATGGTGTCGTGGTGTAGTTGGTTATCACGTCAGTCTAACACACTGAAGGTCTCCGGTTCAAGTCCGGGTGACGCCAAATTTTTATTTTATTTTCAATATTTATTAATGCTACATTGTTCCTTAAAGTACACTACTCCTTCCCTTTCATTAAATTTGCTATATTTTTCATTTATTCTGGTCTACTTAATTTTGCATCATTTCATTTATTACCACTTTCTTAAAATTTATTATTTTTATCTTTGAAGCAAATTAAAAAGGACGTCATGAGTATAATTTAGTTCTATTCAGTTGATTACATTCACCCTTTAGCTTGTATACATATTCTCCATATATAACTATAAGGAGTATTCTGATTCATGTAGTGTATTTGGTTCTGAAAAATGAAAAACCAAAGGTATTTGAGGCCTTGCGGCTTTGGATTGTGAATTATGCACTACACTGGTCTAAAATTAAAAAAATTATTTTCTGGGCTGCTTTTACATCATTGATACCATGAATAATATAATTTTGTTTTAATTTTCATACAATAATATGAACGTTTGATTAACTATGAATGACACCAATTTAGGGTCCTTTTTTCTTAGAATAATACCAATTTTAGTTTATAAACTAATTTGCCAATTTTTTTGTCATATAATCTCTTATATTTTGATTTTAACATGTTAGAGATATTTTAAGAAAACACCACTTAGTTGGTACTCCCTCCGTTCCTTTTTGATGTTCCTATTTGGGTTTTTCACCAAGATTAAGAAAAGTGGAATCTTTGGTGGTAGTGGGTGTTATTTTAATTATATAGGAAGTAATGATTTTATTGGAAGTATGGAGAGAAAAAATAATTAAATAATAGTGTAATGTAATGATTGTATGGGAAGTATGAGAGAGAAAATAATTTAATAGAAGTGTGAAGTAAGGAAAATGTGATTTTAAGGGGTAAAAGTGGGATGAAAATTTTCCAAAAATGGAAAGTATTCTAAAGTGGAAAAACTTATAGAACTGCCCGTTTTAGTAAGGTGGAAAAACAAAAAGGAACGGAGGGAGTATTATTCATGAATCATGATTAATCAAAAGTTTGTATTATTGTAGGGAAATAAGCAAAAGGTTATATTATTCCTCGTATTATTTTCTATTATATACTTTCTGTTAAAAAAAATTAGGCAAGTATTTTGTTAACTGCAATTTTTAAAATATTCTTTCATTTGTAACTACTAACTAAATTTAACCCATAGCTAAGTTAAACCCTTCAGTAAGTAAAAAATTTTTAGTTGTTTATTTTACGAACGAAATCTTTCAGCCTCTAAATTCTCTTAAGATTGTTTCTATTTATTTATGCTCTTGAAACTCTAAATTTTAAATTCGCCCCTGATTCTCCTTAACATACATTAGAAAAACATATAGGCAAGACGCATCCATAGCCAGAAGTCCTTCCACATTGCCCATCAATATTGCTTTTAAACACCCTTTCTAACAAAAAAATTACTAATGTCACACACATTCATCTTGTTCATTGAAATGCAATCAATTGAGACTTTTTTATAGCAAATTTTGATGTAATGTGATCCCAATTATTACATCGTGATGGTGTCGTGGTGTAGTTGGTTATCACGTCAGTCTAACACACTGAAGGTCTCCGGTTCGAGTCCGGGCGACGCCAATCTATTATTTTACTTTTCCATATTTATCACTGTTTCATGCTATTTTGCTACGCTTATAATAATTTTGGTTCTATTCAGTTGATTTTATGTACCCCTTCACATTAATTTTCCATTGTATCGTCTACAACTGAGTACTGACATTTGTGATTTTAAATGAGGACATCCTTTTTATCAGTCCCTGAGATGGTATCTTGAGAAACTATTTTTTGAACCTGCAACTATCAGAGTTCCTTGGGACTGAAGGAAAGAATAAAATAAAATTAGTATATTTCTATTTATGTATAGCATATAATTAGGAGATAATTAGGAGAATATTATGGATTTAAATCTCTGTAAATATGACAACCAATGTCTTTTATAAGGACTCTTTTTTCTGTAATTAGGTGAATTGAAGTAATAAAAACACAATTAAAACCCTAATTCAACTCCAACTCTTCATGGTTTCAGCGCCAATGGTGGTTCAAGGGACCCTACCGTTTTTTTAGCCTCATCATCTACCTCTAGCTTACCTGGAAAAATGTCGGAAACCGGCAACCACAACACCAACACAGAAATCATCGAACAACCATTAACGATGAACCAATTATTAACAATCCTACAACAGCTCACAACTACAAACAAATCCGGTCAAGATGGCGGATCAACCCAAACCATAAACCTCTCCGAAAAGCTCAACCACAAAAATTACACAAAGTGGTCCAAAATGATGTATTTGGCCATCAGTGGGCGAGACAAGCTCAATCACATCATCGCTTCCCCACCTTCACAAAATGAACCAGAACACGCAAAGTGGACACAACAAGATGCAATTGTGATTTCGTGGATTATCGAGAATATTGAGACCGAGTTGGTCAATCAATTCCTCGACTATCCCACGGCTAGAGATCTATGGAAAGGGATCGAATCCTTGTATAGCAGTGGGCAGGACGGTCTACAAATTTATGACCTAACTGTCAAAGCAAACTCATTGAAACAAGATACATATTCAGTTGAAGTATACTATGGGAAAATGATCTCCATCTGGAAAGAGATCGATAAACGGGTTCCAAACCCAATGAAGCATGCTGAGGATATCACCATCTACAATGAGATTTCACAAAGACAAAAATTGTATCAATTTCTGTCCGGCATTAATGAAACATATGACAAAGACCGCAGAGATATCCTTAATAAAACACCCTTACCATCAGTTGAAGAGGCATATGCCTCCATTCGAAGGGAGATCTCTAGAAGAAAGATATTGACAGGTAAACCATCATCGGGCTATGAAACCTCAGGGATTGGAACCGGGCTCATTACTAATCAAAGACCTTCATCCGAAAATAGACCATCATCGGAGTACGGGAACCCCTCAGGAACTAGCGGTGGGTTCATCACAAAAATCAGACCCAGAGGACCGGCCAGGAGAGAAGAAGATAAAATTCACCTTCACTGTACCTACTGTGGCGGAAATAAACACACAAGAGATGGGTGCTTCAAACTGATCGGTTTTCCTGACTGGTGGGAGGAGCACCAAGCTCGCCGGAAAAAAGAGACCGGTAGATCTGAGTATAGAAGGGATGACCGGAAAAAAACAAGTGGATCTCATGCTTACCTGAGTATCGATCCATCACCATGTGAAGCAAATAAGGAAGCCATGAATGAAGAAGGTAAAACCAGAAGTGAGACAGAGCAGGGAAACGGTACACGTGAACCAAAATCACCATTACCTTCTTCCTTATTTAATATACCCAGGAGAGAGAAAATCAAGGGGAGGGGGACGGTTTACTTTGGGACAAAACAAGCCAAATTAATTACTTAAAGCATGTTCAAGAATATTCCACTCCTAATTTTGCACTTACTTGTCTTAAAAATAAAACTCAAAAAAAATCCACGTGGATATTCGACCGCGGGGCTACGGACGCTATGACATACGACTCAAATGATCTTGTCTCGTTTGACACAACAAAAAAACCCCTCATCCAGACCGCAAATGGCGAATGTTTAAAAGTTGCAGGAGCCGAAAAAATTAATATTCTCCCAAATATTCAATTAAATAATTGTTTATTTGCACCTAATTTGTCTCATAAACTCCTTTCTATAAGTCAGCTGACTAAGGAGTTAAATTGTACGGTTCTAATGGGCGCTAAATGTTGTGTTGTACAGGATTTGGAGACAGGGAACGTCATTGGGCGTGGTATTGAGAAAGATGGGCTATATTATGTGGAAGAGGTGTCTCAAAACGGCTACGCAACGCTTGCTCGCAGCTCTGTGAAACAACTATGGAAATGGCATCGTCGTCTTGGATACCCTTCCTTGGGGTACTTAGAACATCTTTTTCCATCTTTACGTGGGTCTAAACTTGTTTTTGATTGTGAGTCGTGTATTTTGGCAAAAAGCCACAAACACTCTTATTATCCCAGTTTCAGTCGTTCTAGTGAACCATTTATGATTATACATTTTGATATTTGGGGACCTGCTCCTGATGGAGGGGCTTCTGTTTTTTCTTATTATGTCTTGTTTATTGATGATTGCACTAGAATGAGTTGGGTTTATTTTATTAAACACAAATCCGGTATATGAGGTCTTTGTTAAATTTCATAAAATGATATTCACCCAATTCCAAAAGCAAATCCGGATACTTCGCTCAGACAATGGGGGGGAGTACATTAATCATAAAATGCAGTCCTTCTTATCTGAGCATGGGCTCATACACCAGACCTCATGTCCCCACACACCTCAACAAAATGGAATTGCTGAAAGAAAAAATAGAACTCTCTTGAATATTGCCCGTGCTATCATGATTGAATCAAGTGTTCCCACAAAATTTTGGCCCGATGCCATAGCCACAGCTAACTATATCACCAACCACCTTCCCACAAAAAGCCTCCAATACAAAACACCTCGACGCCCTTTCTTTGTACACAACTGCTCTCTCCACCCACTCCCTTCCACCCAAAGTCTTTGGTTGCATTGTCTTTGTCCACCTCCCTAAACAAAATCGGACTAAGCTTGAACCTCGGGCCGTGAAATGTGTTTTTGTCGGGTATGCTACAAATCAAAAGGGGTATAGATGTTTTGACCCACACACAAACCATATGTACATTACTATGGATTGTGACTTCCATGAAGATTCCTTCTATTATCGTCACCTTAGATGTCAGGGGGAGAATAAAAGTATCCGCGACGATCTAAGCTGGCTCACAGTTAAAACAGACCAAAATGTGCAAGTTGGCAATGCCACAGAGACTGCCTCTGAGACAATAGGTCAATCTTCTTCTCAACCACAACTATCATCCCTGTCTACCGATCTTACAGATAGTCCTACAGAGGTAACTTTACCTCCTTCTCAACCTAATAATATTGTTGTTGAAGATGATCATGTTATTGAGTTACCCCATGTGGATAGAAATGAGAATCGAGTAACACAGAAAGAGACAACTAGGTACAATTTGCCTCCTAGAAGCACCAGAGGGGTTCCTCCGAGGAGATATGATCCAGAATATGAAACAAAAAGGTCAAAATACTCGATTGGAGAACAAAATACAGAGACAACTAGCTTATTTAAAATTTAACAAATGTGTGCTAGAACATCCTTTTTATCAGTCCCTGAAATTATCATAAATTGTTGGAGAGATTGTCTCTTGAGAAACTATTTTTTGAGCTTGCAACTATCAGAGTTCCCTGGGACACCAACAAATAGACGAAATTTCGACTGGGTTTCGTTTGTATAATGAACAACAAAATATTTTTTTATTTCGGCAAATTGAGTTGTGGAAGCGCAATAATCCCAAGATAAAGCCAAAATTTTTTTTGAATGTTGTTTCTTGTAAATTAACTAACAAAACAAAAATCTAAATTTAATTTTTTTTTTAAATTTTAGAGTTTCATTTACAATGAAGCTAGTATTATCATAGGGATTTGCTCATCCATTAGCCTATTTTTCTATTTGAAGTTGGTGGAACAACATTCTAAGAAAAATCAAGAAACAACATTATAAAAAAAATCAAAAAACAAGATTAGAACAAAAAGAGTACAAATTTAAGATTAAGATTAAAGTTTAGAACATAAAGAGTTAGATTAATATAATGAATGAAAATACTTAAAAAAATCTAATTTTTAGGGTTTTTGTAAAGAAGAGAAGACTGTCAACTGTGAAGCATGAGCATCCAGGTGCAAGCATCCAGCTGTAGCAGCGTCTGGCACCATTGACATCGTCGACAGGTTGTGATGGATAGTCTGAGGCAGCAGGAGGTTTTGGTGGCCGACAGTGGTGGTGGTGGTGGTGAGTAGAGTTTTTTGGGGGGTTTTTTAGAGGAGACAGAAGGGAGAGTAATTTAGAAATTTGACTTTTGAATGTTCGAAAATTGCTAAAAAAATCGTGTTTGAAATATGACCCCTAAGATTAGTTTTTTCGCCCGGGCCACGTGCCCCAAGGGGCCCATATGTATCCTCCCATGAGTCAGATAATCGAGCTCCACCCTACCCTGATGATTGTTGTATCAATTGTTTGGCAAATGGTTCAACTAGTTGCAAGTCAAGCGAATGACCTTCCGCTCACAAGTTTTTACATTTTTTTTTTTTGATTTGGTACTTTAAGGTTTGAGTTCATAAATTTTTTTATTGAAAAATTTAAGAAATATTATCCAAAATAACTTTTTGTTGTACAACAACTACATGGGTACTTGCTATAAAATCGGTCCGGTCTAGTGTTTAACTGGTCTGATATGGTCTAAAACGTTTCCAGACCGAAATTTCTAATTTAGTCTGATTTTAGTGTCAAACCAGACCATATCGACCGTGTGCACCCAATCCTCAAGAGTCATGACTTGCACTTGTCAAGATTTTAACTTCCTAAGACCATGTTAAGACCTTTAACATTACAAACCAGAAGATTAGATATCAAAGGATGGAGGAATCACCCCTATATCATCCACTTCTTTCTATAAAGAAGATCATCAGACATAACCTGTTCAGAAGGATCAGAGGAAATAAATTGTTCAACCAAAACCAGAAAAGAATTAGGACACACAACATCAAGTCCATAAGAGTAGGTACCCAATCACTTAGCACTAAAGCACCTGCCAGATAGTGAGCAGCAACAAAACTAGAAGACTGAAAACCAGAATAACGAAAACCAAATTAACCCATGCATATACCTCAGGAAAACAAGCATCAAAAGCAATATCAATAAGCACCTATTTTTCTGAGCACTAACAAAAGGAAAGTGAAGTTCTCTAATGCATATAGAATTATATACATGGAAGTTAACAGCAAGAGAGCTTGTGTAATTGTCTATACATGATTAGTAGCCTCTAAGAGAGGCTTCTTGAGGTTGCCATTTGTGAGATACACATCTTTTTCTTCAAGATCACCCCCTACCTCAACTTCTATGCTCAATGAATCAATAAGATCCTGCATATAGCAATGGAAAAACAGTAAACATTAATGGAACCAACAATAATCCCGTCTCACTCATTTTCCAACAATAATCCCACCTTTTAACTAACCCTGAATAATTACAACTTTGAAAGTTACCCAAGAAAATCACTAGTTAAAAGATAACTTGCTAGAGCAGGTAACATCGAATAAAACAAGAAAAAGAAAAGGGAACTAGAAAAAGAAAAGGAAAAAAAAAGAAAAGAAAAAAAGAGATTCAAGTTGATCCATTCTAAACTTTAAAAATCAAGAAAAATAATTTAAACTTAATAAAAGGAAACCACCATTGTACGACATGATAAATTTCATTCATCAATTTCATCTCCTTTGACTCAACACAACTTTATTTTTATCATCTTCATCAGACCTTTGTTTCATCATTATCATCATCATCATCATTTTCACAATCTTCTTCCTCACCAGCCACCCATCATCTTCGTCACCACTGTACTTTAAAATAAAAAGTTCATGGAACATTGAACATTATGGAGCTTTAGAACAAATGAACATTAGTTAACTATTTCATGTTCCATTGAGTTTATCCTTTAGATTACAAAAGGTCATAAAACGGTCAACTTTAGCTTCAAATTTTCAGTTTAGCACATTTTATATTAGTTATGGATTCTTTTACTTGCAGCATGTACTCCACCTCGTATACTGCATAATGCATATCTTGTTTTCCATCTCAGAATTTTTCAAAATTGACTTTTTCTATTTTGGCGGTGAGGATAAAACTATTCTCCCCTTGTTACCATCATTTTAGTCGCAAAAGAATAAGGAGGCACACTTCTCCCTACTTTTTCATGTCTTATTTCTTATTTCTTCTTCTAAGAATAGAATTCCTTCATTCCAAATGACAGAAAATCCGATCCACTCTGAGACTCTGACCCATATTTCATTTCATCTGGCATTTTCTCATCCCTTGCCCATCACGGTTTAGTGAGTGGAAATGCTTGTTTTCAAGTTTGGCAGCTCAAACATCACTTTTCCATGTTTTATGTTCCATTAACTTTAACGTAATTGATGATGATAATTTGGAGAATAACTTCATTAGTGATAGAGAGCCAGAAGGCTTGGATTGGTGTTGGTAGGTAGGGTAGGCGGTGGGCAAACAGTGGAGGGTGGTGCAAAGGGAGTTTTGAACAGAGGAAGAGAGTGAGGAGTCTTTTTTTATTAGAAGTAGTTTTCTTTGATTATCTTCCTAAAAAATATTTATCTTGATTTTTTCTAATTTTATTTGATTTAATTTATTATTTTCTTGGCAAAATACTCAACAGGTTACCTCGGTGCACTCTAAAAAATCACTCTTTAAATTGGGATCAAAAGTTGGGATTATCGTGAAAAGGTTGGATAAGCAATTTTACCAAAATTAAATTTATTTTCAAATTTGTTACAATCGTAATTTATCATAAATTATCCTTTTTTCGAATTATTTACAAATGTTTCAATCATTTTTTCCGAGTTATTGGGTCCTTCAACACAATTTAAAAAGAGCCGCACCTCTTACAAGAATGGCATGGCATGACAGGGCGCCATGCTGTACAGGCCATCGTCCTCATTTTATTTATTATCGGGGGGGGGGGGGGTGCGAAGCATGGCATGACACGATGAGTGGCAAGACACGAGCCCAAGTCTAATAAAAAGTAATGATGCTAAATTCAAGTCATTGGACACCTTTATGTTTGGTGTCGACTGTCTAGTTCTTCAAACACGCAAGTACTGTTTGCAAACAATACCATCACTGAGCATAAGGTCATCACTTATTTGAAGTTACACACTGAAAAAAGCACAATAGAATTCAATAAAAAAAAAAAAAGAGATTTTATTCATCAGCCACATATGAATCTCAAGATTCCATTCCCCTGTTTGACACCCACATGGAGAGCTTAAGCCATAGGTAATCTAAGTATCTGACACAAAACTCAAAAGAACGGAATTTTCATGTAGATAAGAGAGGAAGGGATTCTAATTTGATGATCCAAATGCAATTTTAAGAGACTAGCAGACTAGCACATAAATTCAAAGTTACTTCAGGCAGACAGAACCCGAAATTGTTTTCAGCATCAAGTCAGCAATAGAGTCAAGGACATTAAACCATACTATGGCAAGCCTAAATGGATAAAAGACTTGAGAAACTGACCTGGAGTTCCTCTTCAGAATTTCTGAGTTTTTCTCCGTACTCCTTCACTTGCTGGAAACTTTTATATAACTACCATCCAAAATCACAATGATAAATGCATGTTACCTTAAGATTCCCAATTCAATTCTCAAAATTATGTTATCAAACCAGGCATATACCTCGGTCAACTGCATCTGACGCGCAGAAGACAGTTTTTTGGCAGATGCCAATAAGTCTTCCAATTTCTGTCATCAACATCAAATTACAAGTTAATATACTAAGAAAACCATTTAATTCTGCAGATCAAGAACCTTCAAAAGTTGCTAATACCTGGGATCTTTTCTTCAAATCAGCTGTTAGTTGTTTCTTCTGTTCTAACCTCTGCTCCATTTCAACTGTCTGATAATCCAAAGCAAGTAACTTTCAGTTTTTACTTTAGACTTTGAAGAACAATAAATAAAATGAGAACATTATCTGATGTTGCAGGCAAAAGCTTCTTTAAACAACAAAGAACTGATCAGAAATGCAATAAGTTTATAGAAAATTATATGGACGTTGTGATCCATGATTATCCAGCTATAATTTATACTTAATAGTCCAACAACTAATGACAGTCGACAAGTAGTTGATAATTTTGGTGATGATAATAAGTAAACAAACACATTTATAGGGATTCACTAGCAAAATAATCAAAAGTGGATGAATGAAAACTTCAAAAACAATATGCATGGAATACTATCAAAGGTCAGCACCACACAGCTCTAGAAGACAAATATATACACACGCGCACACACACACACACACATATATATGTATGTATGTATGTATGTATGCGTGCGTGGGTGGGTGGGTGTGTGGGTTATACTTTTTTACTAATAAAATGTTAGTTTTAGGCAAAAAAGTGTTACTTTAAAAATAAAAATCTGAAAAAAAAAACTCACAAAATGGTGTTAATGTTTACACCAAAAGGTATTACTTTTCGGAAAAAAAAACGTATTACTTTATTTTTATATATTTTTTCTAAAAGTAACACTTTTTTGCTAAAAAATACCGGATTTTTTAAAAATCAAAAGTAACATTTTCTTGTCCAAAAGTAACACAATTTTTGTAAAAAAGTAACACATTTTTATCGAAGAGATTGATTCTCACGGTTCTCATATAAACTTGGTTCTCACTAGAACTTCACCCTATATAGTGAAAACTGAAAACAAGTGTACATAACAGTTTAAATGGCATACATTTTCGGTGGCAATTTTGTAAATAATTGGACATTTTTTAAAAGGTATACAATAATGCATAAAAGGTATACGTATTTGGATGACATTCTGTAAATGTATTATTACAAGCTTTTCGAGAGGCTTGTTCACTCCCAAAGAGTTTATTACTCATTACAAGTTTACAACAATTCTCTCCCCTATCTCTGTTATCCCCCACTGATTTATAGGATACTTTAACTACTCTAACTAACATAAGATTCTAACAAACTCAAAGACTCTACAACTAATTTAGTCATTTCTATTAATATTGCTAATATTCTCTTATTGGTAATATTGTTTTGCTTTAATGACTACAAAACCCTTATCTATTTGTGTACAGTTCTAGGTAGAATCGCCACTTGCAAGAGAATGAGCTACATACTAGTTACCATAACTCGTCACTTGTTTTTATTTACCAAAAAAAAAAAAAAATCAGCCATCTAATCAGTGTGAACACTATTTGAAGTGCTTTAGGAAAAGTGGAAAACAGGGATTGTAGCCAACGGATCAAAACCAAAATAAGTCAACTAGTACAATTAGACACTTATAATCCATTATTGGCAAAAGTGAACCCCTTAATGAAGAAAATATAAACACCTGGTTGTATGAGCTCTTCATTTGATGAGAAGCATGTATGTACAAAAAGGATTAGCATAAAAGTAAAGCTCTAAGCTGTCTAGATCATATAATAAAAAAAAGTTCTTTAAGGCTAGCAGCTAGAATGCTAGAAGATTAGACCTCATCACCTTTATCCTCTCTTCTATCCCCAACTACTACTCATCTTGCATTATCTCCCCCAAGGTTTTACAAAATTTATGATAAAAATATATGATTCTTTTTTGAACTCTTACTCAAAAGTTTGGAAAATCATTAGTAATTCCTGAGCTTTTAAATTTATAAATCATACTCCCTCCAATTCACAACAATTGTCCCATTTCCTTATTAGGTAAGTTCACCTTAAATGTCTCATTTCTAGTTTTAGTCGTGATTTTTTTACATAAATACCTCATGTTCACACAAGTAGTGACCAAAATACTCTCACATTACTTACAATTCCCCAACTACTACCTTTACAATTAATTTAATCAATTAAAATGCCCCAACTACCACCTTTTTGGTGGACCCGATCTCACTCTTAATATTCGTGCTCAACCAAATTGGACAATAAACGTGAATTGGAGAGAGTAATTGCTAAATACATAAAATAAAAAAATAAAAAAAAAAACTCTGTTATTCCTTTTAAGAGAAGCTCCCCATTTGGCTCCCTTACTCACAAATTAATTGTCCCTCAAAGTTTCGTTTAATTCATAATAGCTAAATTTTACCAGTAAAATTTGAGATTCCTTCTTTATTTGTGTAGCCTAGAATGTTGATGAACACTCAGATTGATTTGTTTGGATTGATGAAGGGTGTCCCCCTTGCAATTTATTCTCCCTCAAAGTTTCCCAACTCATTGAAGGAGCCAAGTGGAATCTTGTTCCAGTATCTTTCAATCTTCTTCTTCTCCTCTATGCTCTAATTAAATCATTTCATATCCCTAAATCAGAAGGACCTAGTGGTTTGTAAATATGGTTTAGGGAAGTTTAACTTCCAATCCTTTTACTTTGCTATATTTCTTAATCTTCACTCTTTCACCAATATATAATATCATCGATTATGAGAGTTCTTTAAGAACCCCAAAAACAAGCTTTTATTCTGGCTAGTGGCTTGAAATCTATCCAAGAATTACCCTCTACTTTCGCCACGACCCATCAAACATGAACGTGTTCCTTGTCCCTTCCCATTAAAGACAATTCTTTATTGTCTTTGAGATTATGGCTTGTTTCAGTCTCATCTCCCTAATGGCTTCTTTGATTCAATTTTAATCAAGGGGTAAATGAGAACTTAGGAAATGAAACCATATATAAGGGGATCCCTTGATCTGCTAGTCCCATCCATTTCTATTAGTGGATGCCTCATTCAAAATTTCTTCTCACCCATCCATTGCATTTTGTGTCTGTTTAGATGGGAATGAAAATTGGATAAAGCCTTCCCTTGGAAAATATGTCTTCAGATGCATCTTTTGAAAAATTCAAGGCTATTATGTTAGTGCTTCACATAACTTATCTTCCTTGGAAGACTTCTTATAAAATTCAAAATATTTAAAAGAACCCTGCAGATGCATTTGCTAAGCAACCATGGAGTATTAATAGACAGCACATTGTAGTCTAGATGCAGTGGTAAATGGCTCTATTGTCTACAAAAGTTTAGTTGTTGTGAATGGTATCCCCCCCCCCCAACCCCCCCTTCCCCACCCACCCACCCACCCACTAGAGACCAATAGCTCTTTTGCCTTCTTATATAGAGAAAACCTACTTGTTTGATGTTCCAAAATGTTATTTATGCAAGCATGCCTTTTCTCTCAACAAAAAAGTAAAGCTAGTTAAATTATCAGCAATTGCTAAATGTACTCCTATATGATGTGTTGTGAACAAAAGGAAACCTAAATGAATCCACAAACTCAAGTAATAGAACAAATTGAAGCCATCCAATTCACATAACATTTGACTTCAAAGTTCATGGCTTCTAACAATTTCCTTTCAAAAACAAAAAACAAAAGAAAGAGCAGAAACATTTTAAAGACCATTTAAATATAAATAGTGCAAACAGGAATGAGTACTGATCATAATCTAGCATAGTAAAAGTTTAGAAAGGTCTAAGTCATGTCGATATTGCTGCCCCAGTCAAATGAAAATAAGAAACGGACCTCTTTCCGAAGCTCATCACGTCTTTTGATCAAGGAACCCAATTGCTCTTCCACCTAATGTAGAGAAAAGTGAGAAGCAAAATGGTGATGGGCTCTGTACAACACATAGTGTAAAAATCCGGTAACGGTTGCGATTGCGGTATCGGAACGCTGATGCGGTAACGAGAGTGATGCGGTTATCATAACGGCTAAATATCGGTCGAAACCATAAGAAATCTTTTAATGCGGTCCAAAATGCAGTTTTTTTACACCTTTACAACGCGGGAAATATCGGTTTGTTGATTTTGAAACCCTTTACAACGCGGCCGATGCGATGCGATGCGGCCTTGTTTTTATTCTATGGTACAACAAAAACTAATAAATTCTAATAATGAATTGTGGGCCCTTAAAAAGAGCCTACCTGGAATTGAAAATCACATTCAGATGAAAATTCCTTACTTTGTTGCTCAAAACTGCTGGATCTGTTCAAAGAAAATAGAAACATAGAAAAGAGGGAGATAGTCATGTTACTCGTTAGCCAGTTCCTTACAAACTGTTAACATGCAAAATCATAACAAACACAAGTTCATCTCCAAGTGCCACATCCGACTAATTTTATGAAAATTTTCAATGTGCTTAGTCTAACAGAAAGTGTCAAAAAAGCATCCATGTAATGAAGGGGTATTAAGAACTGGCATAAATACTTGAATATAAAGTGAAGAATTTGTGCAGTATATCTGGAAAAAGTTTAAGCATATTTCTTCGCTAAAAAGTATGGAACAAGGCATACATTACAGCTAAATCAACGACAAACGTTGTGTCTTGAACAACAACCTTATCACAGTGCTTCTCAATGAAAGCTTCATCTTACAAGAGGGTAAGTTAAGCATTAAAAAAGCCACTAATAACCATTTACATAACCATAGCCATGCAACTAGCAATCCCACCACCACTCAACGACCTTCAACACAGCAATCAGCACAAAAATATCCTCTCCCTTCCAACATGATTTGCACCCCTTCCTCTCCTTTCCACAACCAACAATGGTTCACTACTATGACTCCTAAATTTATGCTTTTAACATTCATATGAAAGTTTAACCTTAAAAAATTAAAATCAGGAAAGAGGGAAAAATTATGACTCCTTAGTAAAGCAACAAAGGACCAAAAGAGGAAAAAATTAAAATCAATTACTCAAGAACATTTCCATTTGAAGATGTTGGAAATCATGAAAGAGGAGGCATGCTATGAGTTTGTACAAGTCCTTCTTGTAGGAATGTAGTAGTGTTAGTAAATATACTTTAGGGAACATTATTAATAACTTTATGTACGTAGCTTTTCTTATGGTGAAAAAGTACCTGGATCAATCGGGATTCTTAGATGAGTATGGATCAGGAGAGGGGTGTAGGCTCAAGAAAGCTTTGTATGGCCTGGAAGTTGGAACAATCTCCGCGAGCGTGGTTTGGTAGATTTACTACAGCAATGAAGAAATTTGGTTACTAGCAAAGTAACTCTGATCACACTTTGTTCTTGAAGAAAGAGAAAGGAATATTACTTATTTGATAATCTATGTTGATGATATGGTCATTATTGGGAACAATGGAGAAGAGATAAGTGACCTAAAGAAGTTATTTATGAAGTTCAAAAAGAAAGACCTGGGAAACCTAAAATAGTGCCTCGGGATTGAAGTTTTGAGGTGAAGACAAAGAATTTTCACCAATCAGAAGAAGTATATACTTGATCTCCTAGTGTAAACGGGGATGCTTAATTGTAGGTTAGCTGAATCTCCAATTGTATCCAACCATAGGCTTCAGACAGTACTAGATGGAGAACGAGCTGATAAAGAACGGTATCGGAAGTTGGTGGGATAACTCATCTACCTATCCTATATTAGACCTACATTTTACAATGTTGTTGGGGTAGTTAGTTGATTCATGCATCTCCCACAAGTACCACACATGGAAGTGGTTATAAGGATTCTTAGATACTTGAAGGGCACGAGTGACAGAGGAGTTTTCTTTAATTAAATAATTATCTTGATCTCATAGCTTACACAGACGCAGACTGGGCAAGTGATCGAGATAGTAGGAAGTCTACCTCAGGGTACTTTACCATGATAAGAGAGAATCTAATCACTTGGAGAAGTGAGAAGCAAGAAGCAAAAGGTAGTAGCTCTATCAAGTGTCGAGGCAGAGTTCAAGGGAATTGCAAAAGGAATAACGGAGATTCTTTGGCTCAAGAAGCTCTTGTGCGACTTAAACTTTCCACAAAAGCATGCAAACTATTATGTGATAATGAAGCAGCTATAAGCATCTCCGGTAACCTTGTCCAGCATGATCGGAAGAAGCATGTGGAGATAGACAGACATTTCATAAAAGAGAAACTTGAAAAGTAGGACATCAGTCTTCCCACTGTTCGATCCAAAGATCAACTAGCAGACATCCTCACAAAAGCAGTCACAGTTGAAGCTTTTGAAGATACTTTGTGCAAGTTAGGCATTCGAGATCCTATGACCTAACTTGAGGGGGAGTGTAAAACAATAAATATTTTATATATTCAGACTCAGAGTATTCTAGTTACCTTGTTTAGAATAGAATTTAGGCTAATTAATTTTGTTTCCTTATTAGTGTTAGAGTTTTCTGTATAAATCTCAAGCAGTTTCAATAACACAAATAGTATTCCAAAAACCTAATTTTCGCATTCTTAAATTCTTAACCAACGTAACGGTAGCAGATAGCAAGTAAGATTATGATAAGATCTTGCACCTGTTCTTCCTCTGTGTATGCTGGTAATTGTTCTTGTCCATCCTTATATCAGGATCACCAACTCCGTCAAACTCTCTATCTTGGGTAGCATTCAAATCACCAGCTCCATCCGAATCCTGATCAAAGCTTCTGCTATGTGCCCGTCCCTGTACCTGTTCCCATTCCCCAAAATCCCTTCTTTGACCTTGATCTTTTCCTTGGAAATGATCTCTAGAGTTATCACGATCACGAGAGTAGGTGTGCCTACTTTCCCTTTCTCCATCATGTCTTTCTTTCCATTCCCATTCCTCAAAGTCACTGCTTTGACCTTGACTTCCTTGAAAGTGATCTCTAGAGAGATTATGATCACAAGAGTGATCGCGATCCCGAGAGTAGAAGCGCCTTCTTTCCCATTCTCTATCATCTTCATGAGAACGACTACGTTTTCTCTCCTTATCATAGTCACTCTCCCTTTGTCTCCCCCTACCCCTACCCCTACCCCTACCCCTACCCCTACCCTTATCCCAAACCCTTTGATTGCGTTGAAAACTTTCACGGACTTGGTTAGATCTCGCACCAGCAACTCTTGTTGTCACTTCATTTACTCGGACTACTCGACCACCAATTTTCTAAAAGAAATGCATATAACAATAGAATGATCATTAAAAAGTTAGCCGGAGAAATCACTATACAAAATTGAACACATAAGTTGTAAAGAGAACACATACTCGACCATTCATCTCGTTGATGGCCTCAATCGCTGATCTTGGATTTTTGAAAGTGACAAAGCCATAACACTTTCCACCCGTAACACGATCATTAATTATCTATGGATCATAAAAAATTATAAAACCTTATTTAGTTTTATAAATTCCAAAAAATTAGTTTGTAGATATGCTTAAGCTAAACCGATCAAGAAGCAAGCGAAGCAGCATTGAAATAAACTTAATGATTAGGCATTGCATAAGATCAAAGAAAGCCTCATCAGATTTCAGAAAATCAAACAGCACTAAGGCGATAAGGATCCTATAAACTATGAGAAGCACTGGTGTGCACCTTAGGGCATGCTTGGATTGAGTGTAAATATTTTGGGGGAAATAAAGTCAAACTAATGAAATGAAAGCAAATAGAGATGCATTTAAAGTAATTGAGATAGTTGTGAAAAAGGTAAAATGAGTATGGAGGTGAAATGCATAGTGTTAAATGTGGTCGCGGTCGCGATTACGGTCACGATCACGGGTCGCGGGAACGGATAAAATTCAGTTATCGTGGAACGGGTCGCGTGTATGTCATTGGTTTTTAGTTATTTTAATATTCATTATAATAAAAAATTATTTAATAAAAATATTACAATTAATAAATTCACTCTTTGCTCGTTTAGTTGTAATATTTTTAAAAAATAATATAAATAAGATATTTGATGTTTTAAATATTGATCAATTAATTAAAAATTCAAAAATATTAGAAATCACCTATATCAATCATGACACATGTAACAAAATTCAAATATTGAAGGTGTGTTTCTACATTAAATGTTCTGAGTTCTGACATACACAAGACAAACACACTCAATATAAAAATATTTTTTAATATTAAAAAAACAAAGTACTCATAGTAAGTTGTAATAAGAGTACAACTTGGCACTACTTCCCTCATTTTCAAGATTCCTATATTGAAACTTTATCTCTCTTCATTATGAGCTATGAGTTGGTTTCAGTAGGTCACTGTTCTTCTTCCATTTCGACCAAGCATCTCTAACGGTGACCATCTACTTTCATTTTCAAGATATCAAACTATATTTTCTTCTATATTCAAATCTTTTGTATTTTCTGAGTTTAATCTTGTAAAAACTATCATGACTCGCCAAAACTCGACCAAACTCGCCAATATTGGAATATCGTCCGTTACAAGCTTTAAATTCCGTTTCAAAACGGCTGATAAGCGTGATGATACGCCGTTTTTGCAAACTCCGTTACAAATCGCGAGATTTCGGAACGCTGGACTGAATATCCGTGTCAACTCGGCCGAGTTTTGATACCATGGTGAAATGAAAGCAAACTAATGAAATGAAAGTAATTAGAGATGCAATTGAAGTAATTGACATAGTTATGAAACAAAAATAATGCAGGAAAAAAAAAAGATAATTTCCCCTATTATGGAGGTAATACATCCCCCACCCTTCCCCACCAAATTGAGAGCTCCCTTCATTTTTCATTACTTCGCAATCAATCTTCCACCTCTACAACAATCAAATTTCACTAATTTCTCATTTATCAACTTCATTTTCTTACTTTGACTTTTTTTCACCCCTATAAAAATTTACAACCAATCCAAGCATGCCATGTAATTTTCTATGTAGTGTTGAATTCTAACAAAAGGTACAATTCTAAAAATTATAATTCTAAATAAAAAGTTGCAAACATGAGTAATGCATCCAGTATTCTTAGGGGCTCAGAGTGATTGTACTTCTCTACAACTTAAAGAGATATCGTGCCTGGGCCAACATTTTGACATTGAACGGGAACACATTCTTTTTTCCAACCAAACAAACAAGAAATAATATTTTTGTCATCACAAGGATAATATTAGCATACACCTAAGTACCTAACCCCAAAACCTTACATGGGTGCGAGCCACTTAGTTGCATTGAGAGCAAGAAAGGAAATACAAAGAAGAAACAACTATTGTCCATGCATATCACGCGTATTACATGGGCCATTACACCTTAATGTATTTAAGAAACAAACATGATTGCGTAACATCAAATGAACTCTACTCATCACCAATTTCCCAAAGACATAAGCAACTATTCCCTTGAAACTACATCAAAAGTCCTAAGGAGTTTTTGGGTTTAGGCAACAAATATTGACCACCAAAAATAGTAAATCTAAACATTACATAACATCTCATAAAAAAGCAATATTTCTATTTTACTCTAGTGTTGAACAGTACATACTTTTCTTCCCTTTCTTGAATAATGGGTATGCTCTCCCACTAAGTTCAATTTTTCTCTACTCAACTTCAATCATCACTTTAATTCTCACATTTCACTATTCATGAAATTCAACTCAATTTATTGTAGTTCAATTCATCTTAACACAAGTGTTTCACAAGTAGAGAACAAGCAATGTTACTTGACCCACATCCACCTTAATCCTTAGAAATAAAGTAATAAGCGGAGTATTAACTCAAAATAAAAATCACGTGACATTTGTCCTTCTCGCTTTTTATTACTTTTTTACTTTTTATTTGCTGTTACTTTTTTCTTTTGATTTTCTTTTCCTTTTTTTTACTGTAAGCATTTCAGAGTATTATTTTCTTTTATTTTCAATTTTTACAAAATAATTATTTAGAGTAAATTATAATAACAGAAAATACTCATCGTTCCGAAGTCACCTTGGATAGCGTTTCGCGTACCCGTTCCTGCCCCTGTCCCCTACCATATGGCATTCCGGGTAACTATGTGCACGACATCATAAGGGTTAAAGGACACAAAGAATTTATGAAATTATACTTACTAATACCTCTAGTTAGAAATAGTTTTTATAATAGCTCCAAACGAAAAATATGTTTTTAGTTTCTAAACTTTCGATGTTTGGTTAAAAAAATAAAGAGAAGTACTATAATTTATAGTTTACTTCTTTGTATTATTTGTATGAGTTGTAATAATCTTTTGTGATATCATTTCTAAGATGGCAAGTGTTAAGGATCTTACTATGAGTTCTATCAATTTAAACAGATTTTGGGTGTTAAATACTCCAAGTGGCGTGTTTACGAGATTAAACCACAAATTTCATCAAAAACTATGTGATAATGGAGTGGCATTTCGATGATGGCAAAGATAATATATTTTTTTCTATCACAATTGATGTCATGTTCAAATATCAAAAGAATGAAACAAGAAATTGTAAGATCTTTCTCGTTTATTTTCTTTCATGATGTTGCATGATACGTTTTAGATTAATAAAATATGCATGAATTTTGCGTCTGAATTTGTGAGAATTTATTACTTACAATTAAAATCTTCTATTTTATTATAACTAAATGGGAAAATAGGATGGTCTCTCTCTAAGGTTTCTATAGAGTATCAATTAAGCCATCTTTAGTTAAGATTTACGTCTTCTACATTCAAAGTTTTCTTCAGTTTTCTCTCAAGTACGACGAATTCACCTTCGAATAGGTCACGTCCTCTTGCTATTTGGAAGAAGAAGTATAGGGTTTATGCTTTTGAGAGGTATAGGGTTTATTCTTTTAAGAGGTATAGGGTTTATTCTTTTAGTGAGGAAGAGATCAACAAGCTTAAACACATGGAGGAAAACGAGGATGACAGGAATCATTTGGATAATGAACCCGATGAATGGTACGTTGATGGTGGTGAAGAGGAGGAAATTCATAACGCTCTTAGTGTGTTGGGACTGATTTGGACAAAAAAGTTCATTAACATTAATGGTTTCATCATTATGGTTACGAACATATTAATGATCTAAGAGAGTGGAGATCGTTGGAACAATTTAGAGCATGTTAGAATATCCCTAACTAATGCTATCCATGTAGTGAGACAAAATAAGCTTTAAGTTAAGTGTCCAAGAGCTTTATAAACAAAGCAAGTAAAAAAATGGACTGTTGAAGATAGTTGATCCTGATGACGTTGACTCAAGCTAATGTTGAGTCAATCTCCATATAGCTTTTGTTCTCTGATATAATTATTTATTTTTTATGTTTCTTTTAACCTTAGTTAGTAAATAGGTTATTTTTTTATCTACTTGCATTAGTTACTTACAGCTGTCCCTTTGGCTATATATAATAGCTTCCATCTGTATTCTCTTTTCTGAACATTTTTGATAATAAAAAGATAACACTCTTTTGTTCTTTATCTTCCTAAATCAAATTCTTGTATTTCAAGAATATCCAATATACAAATTGTAACATGGTATCAGAAGCAAGGTTAAGTTTTTTCATGACTTTATCTTCTTCCTTTTCTTAATATCTTTCAATTACTTGGTTTATACCCTCCCATTGTTTCTATTTCTTTACACAGCAACACCACATTTTTTTTTTGTGTTCTTTGTCCTTCCATTGCAACATGGACACCATATCTGATTCTTCCACAGAGGTTTCAAACCGTATGGATCCAACCCAAGACCCCGGCAGCGTATATTTTTTACACCCTTCTGATTCCGCTAGTAATAAATTGGTCTCTATTGTCTTTGATGGTTCTTGTTATAGTGATTGGAAGAGGTCTATGACCATTAGTTTAGATGCTAAAAATAAGTTGTCTTTTGTTGATGGCTCTTTGCCACAACCTGCTGCTGGTTCTTTGAACGAGAGAGCGTGGAAACGCTGCAATAACATGGTGATAGGTTGGTTGATATCTTCTTTGGACAGGTCTATTGCTAAAAGTATTATGTATTTTAAAACAGCAACTGCAGTTTGGACAGATCTTGAAGGACGTTTTGGTCGCCCATCTTCGTCCCAACTCTATAGACTCCAAGAAAGATTACTTACGACTAACCAAGAACCGGGTATGACTATTTCAGAGTACTTCACACGGGTGAAATCCATTTGGGACGAAATGGATGACTTACGACCTTTACCTACATGTAGTTGCCATCCCGATACCAATTTTGTCAAGATTCAACAAGATTTACGACTTATGACTTTCTTGATGAAGCTAGACTCTCAATACCATCAAGTTCGCTCTACTCTTCTTATGCATAAGGATTTACCAAGTGTCTCAGAGGTTTGTAGGGTGTTACTTCAAGAAGAGGGTCACAAAGATTTGAGTAAGAATGTTCCTAACTCAGACACAATGGCTTTTCATGTGGATAGACGACAGTCTTCTGATAGACATTATCCTAAAACTCACACCAAGAAACCTCATTACTACTGTCAACATTGTCAAATAGCTGGTCATACAATTGAGAGGTGTTTTAAGATACATGGGTATCCCAATAAAAATAAAGAACACAAAGGTTACCACCCAAGAAGATATGCTGCTGTGGCTCATAATGATGACACTCCTAGTGGTAAGGATTTTGGTTTAAGTTCTGACCAATTTACAAATTTACTTTCTTATATTGGCAAGCAACAATCCAAGAATGACTTAGATCATGATGCTGAACCTGATATTGAATTTCCAGCAATAGCTAATGTAGCAGGTAAAACTTTTTTTGTCTCTTGTTTTAATGGCACCCAGTGGATTGTAGATAGTGGTGCAACTGACCACATGTGTGGTAATTTAAATTGTTTCTTTAACATAAAAAATGTTTCTCATGCTAAACAAGAAATAATTATACCCGATGGCTCACGACATCAAGTAACTAAAATGGGTGACATACAATTAACTCAAGATCTCATCTTAAAAGATGTTTTATATGTGCCTATATTCCATTTTAATCTTATATCTGTTCATAAACTTTGCCTAGATAAGAATATTACTGTTTTATTTTCTCATAATAAGTGTTTTCTTCAGGACAAATTAATGAACAAATGTTTGCCTCTTGGTAAAGAAATGCAAGGTTTATATTACACAACTGTTCCTAGCATTCCTCAATCCACGACTTACACCGACTTACTTCCTTCTACTCTTGCAAAAGTTGTCACTTCCAAGGATATGCTAGAGATGGCAAAGTTGTGGCATATTAGACTCGGGCATGCTCCTTTCCAAAGATTAAAGATTCTTTTTCCTAATATAGATCTACAAACAATAAAAGATAGTTTTCTTTGCACAATTTGTCCCTCATCCAGGCAATCAAGATTGCCTTTTCCTCCTAGTTCAACAAAAACTACTTCTGCTTTTGACATATTACATGTAGACATTTGGGGCCCATATTCTCATAAAACCTATAATGGTTGTAATTTTTTTTTAACAGTTGTCGATGATTTCACTCGTATGACTTGGTTATTTTTGATGAAACATAAATGTGATTGTGTTGATCTATTGCATGATTTTTTTTCCTTTATTAAAACTCAGTTTAACACACAAGTCAAATGTATTCGAAGTGATAACGCCAAAGAACTATGTGAGGGGCGTATGTTGCAAATATTTAATAAACTTGGGATTTTACATCAAAAAAGTTGTGTTGCCACCCCTCAACAAAATGGTCTAGTTGAGCGGAAACACAAACATCTTCTTGAGACCGCTCGAGCATTGTTTTTTCAATCAAATTTACCACATTCCTTTTGGGGTGAATGTGTTCTTTGCGCTACACATATCATTAATAGGCTTCCTCTCTCCAGTTTAGGGAACATTTCTCCATACCAAAAGTTGTTTGGCACTCCCCCTAACACTCACCATCTTAAGAGTTTTGGATGTTTATGCTTCATTTCTACTCTAAAACAAGGGAGAAGCAAATTTGATCCTAGAGCTGATAAATGTATTTTCCTAGGCTACCCTTATGGCCAAAAGGCCTATAAGGTCTATAATCCTAGAACAAAACGTGTCATAATCTCACGGGATGTGATCTTCTATGAAAAACATTTTCCTTTCCATCATCCACAAGACAGTAAGTCCCCTTATGCAACTTTCTATCTACCTGCTTCCACTGATATTTCTCACATACAACCTCTTTATCCGGATCCTTTTATACAGTGGTCACAAAATTCACACACTCAACATGCCATTCCTATACAACATCAAACTGACATCTCACGTGCTTCTCAAAGACCTTATTGTGATATTAATCCATCTATTGACACGCAACCCAATTTTTCACATGCTGATTTTCCACTTGCAAGCTGTCCTACTGACACAAATATTGTTGCATCTTCACGTGATGTTGTATCAGATACTTTAGACAATACTTCTTTTCCTACTTTAGATAATGCTTTTACCCAAAGTTCATCTCCACTACCTACTCCAACAACTAATGTTAGAAGATCCAATAGATGTCCTAAGCCTCCTGCTCATTTATCTCAGTATATATGCAATAGTGTTTCCTGGTGCAATTTGGTATCCTTTTCTAATCTACCTCCTTGCACCCATTTATTTTTTGCTTCTCAATCTACTTGGCATGAACCACTTTCTTATAAAGAGGCATCCCAAGATTTAGCTTGGCAGGAAGCAATGAACTTGGAACTTCAAGCTTTACACAAAAACCACACTTGGGATTTAGTCCCTTTACCACCAGGTAAGAAACCAATTGGCTCGAAATGGGTTTATAAAATTAAACTAAAATCTGATGGCACTTTGGAACGATTTAAGGCTCGCTTAGTAGCAAAAGGTTATCATCAAAAATATGGAGTTGATTTTCAAGAAACCTTTTCTCCTGTTGTGAAGATGACCACTGTTCGATGTTTGATTGCTTTAGCAGCCTCTAGGAATTGGCCTCTTTTTCAATTAGATGTCAATAATGCTTTTCTTCATGGTGACCTCCATGAAGATGTTTACATGAAGGTCCCAGAAGGTTTAAGTGCTCCCCCTCATCTTGTTTGCAAATTAAAAAAGGCCCTATATGGCCTTAAGCAGTCCTCTCGCCAATGGTTTTCTAAGCTAACTATGGAACTATTTCAACAAGGTTTTATTCAGTCTAAAAATGACTATTCTTTATTTATTAAAAATTCATCTGATTCGATTACTATAGTTGCTGTATATGTTGATGATATTATTGTTACTGGTACTAACTTGTCTATTATTCAGTCCCTTAAATCTCATTTGCATAATATTTTTAGCATAAAAGACTTGGGCAAGTTGACATATTTTTTGGGATTAGAAGTCTCTTATTTACCTACTGGCATTGTTTTAAGTCAGAAGAAGTTCACTTCTGATCTTTTGAGGGATTCAGGTTTAGCTACATTCAAGAAAGTGGCCACTCCTTTACCTGTAAACCTAAAGCTTTATTGCTCTGATTCTCCTCTTTATTCTGATCCTACTAGATATAGAAGTTTAATAGGGAAACTAAACTTTTTAACCCACACTAGACCAGATTTGTCATTTACTGTACAAGCCTTGAGTCAGTTTATGCAAAGTCCAACTAATCTTCATTACCAAGCACTTGTCCATACATTGAATTATGTTGCCACAACAGCAGGACAAGGTATTTTACTAAAGGCCTCTGACACATTGACCCTTCACGCTTATTCTGATTCGGATTGGGGGGCTTGTTTGGATACCCGTAAATCTGTCACAGGTTATATCATCATGTTTGGCAATTCTCCAATAAGCTGGAAATCTATAAAGCAGAATACAGTTTCAAAGTCTTCTTGTGAAGCTGAATATCGAGCTATGGCTACAGTTGCCTCTGAAGTCACTTGGTTGGTTCGTCTCCTTGAGGAGCTTGGAGTTGATAAACTGAAGCCCGTTACACTCTCCTGCGATAACATATCAGCTCTCAACATTGCGCAAAATCCATTACTTCATCATCGCACAAAGCATATCGATATCGATTGTCATTTTACGAGAGAAAAGGTCATGGAAGGTTTAATTGCTCTTCGTTTTGTTCCAACCAAAGAGCAGCTTGCAGATGTGTTGACTAAGATCATTCCTTCAAATCACCTTCAACCTCTTCTTCTCAAGCTTGGCATGTTCAATACCACACCCCAAGCTTGCGGGGGGATGTTGAAGATAGTTGATCCTGATGACGTTGACTCAAGCTAATGTTGAGTCAATCTCCATATAGCTTTTGTTCTCTGATATAATTATTTATTTTTTATGTTTCTTTTAACCTTAGTTAGTAAATAGGTTATTTTTTATCTACTTGCATTAGTTACTTACAGCTGTCCCTTTGGCTATATATAATAGCTTCCATCTGTATTCTCTTTTCTGAACATTTTTGATAATAAAAAGATAACACTCTTTTGTTCTTTATCTTCCTAAATCAAATTCTTGTATTTCAAGAATATCCAATATACAAATTGTAACATGGACAAAGAGACAATGGAGCACATAGAGTGCTCATTCGATCACTTTGGGTATTCACAACTCAGAAATTTGATCTTTGTAATTGGGGGTGTGCTCGTTAAAGTACCCCTAATCAGTAATCCTATAAATAGAGGACATGCCTGAGGGTGTAAGCGTACCGACACTTCTTATTTCTTTCTACACAAGAACAAATAAACAACTTTCCGAATTCTTAGTTTAATTTCTAACAACAAATCAATTGATTAAACCAAAATAAACAAGATAAGTCCAAAAAATGCAAATTCACTGAATACATTGATTGAAGTGAGGACCGAGAAAAAAACCTTGACAGAGACAATGGAGCCGTACAGTTCAAAAGCACGACGAAGCTGAGGTTCAGTGCATTCGTAAGGAAGTCCCCCAACATATATGGAATTTTCATCGTCAACCGTCATCTTTCCTTCGAGTATAGCAGAACTTTTTTCTGAGCTTTTCTGCTGCTTTCGCTTTAATGGTGAGTTTTTGATTCGGAAACTTTGAATGAAGGAAGGTTAGAAAGAGGAAGGAGAAGAGAATTCAAAGGTTTGAGATTGGCTTGAAAGGCCGAATATATTGGGTTGTGTACTTGTGTTGGGCTTTACCGTACTGGTTTCGGGTTGAAGGCAATAATTAACCGCACAAATTTTTACTTGAGACCGTTAGTAAAGACGACTCTCAAAAGCCCAATCCAATTCTAAATATATATTGTTACAACTCTAAATGTATATTTGGGCTGGACTTTTGAGAATCGTTTTTAGAATAGACGGTCTCTCAAGAGAGTACCTGTAATTAACAGTCTCTCTTGAGAGCGCGTTTATAGTATTATAACGCTCTTTAAAAATCCAATTCATATCTACCATTTAACTTACAAAACTACTAATCAATTTATTTTTTAAATTTATAAATTGGATCATGCCAAAACTTAAGCATTCTATTGTGTAGACGGTCTCAACTCTCAAGTAAGAATTTGCGAATAATTAGTACATCTTGCCTCTTGAGAGACCGTACTTATTAGAGATTGTTCTAAGAAGCCCAGCCCAATATATATTTTAAATTAAATTAAAAAACAGCTGGTTTTGGATGATCTTCTCAAATTGAGACAAGAGTGAGCCGACTTAATTCGCGTGCCTTACATGCTTTCTTTCTTTTTTTCATTTTCCGGGCATTTTTCAATTTTAATCTTAAATGTATCAATTTTGACCTTATAGATATCAATTTCAACGTAAAATAGTACTTAAATAGCAATTAAAGTAAAAATTTCAATTTGAAATAAAAGTGATCAATTTTGACGTTAACGGGATCAATTTCTACCTAATATAATTGACAGTGACAAGTATTGAATTGTATGTTATTATGTGGTTCATTTATGTTGTTTATAATTGATATAGTTAACATCATAACAGAAAAAAAAATAAGGTCATAATTGAAGCATGTTTGATAATAACTGACAGGTAATATATATGGAATTGTATGTTATTATGAAGTTTATTTATTTTGTTTATAATTGATATGATTAACATCATAACAGAAACAAGATAAGGTCATAATTGATGCATCTTTGGTAATAATTGATGCTGTTAAGTTTAACACTTATAGTGTTTTTTGTATTGAATCTTTTTATTATTTTTTTTTAGTTTCTGATATTTATGCTTCTAATATGTAAACTGATACTATTGATAGTGTTATTGATCATTCATTCGTTGTTTAAAATTCATCCATAGAATGATAAAATAATAACATTTTATTAACTTCGTTCTCAAAATGTGAAACATAACCATATTTAGGTGGAAATCGATCCGTTTAACGCCACAATTGATCACTTTATAGGTTCAGATTGAAATTTTTACTTTAATTGAATTGATATGCTTGAGTACTACTTTACATTAAAATTAACGTCTTCTAATGTCTAAATTGAAAAATGACCAGAAAATGAAAAAACGAAAAGTGTCCAAGAGCTTTATAAACAAAGCAAGTAAAAAATGGACGAAGAGCTCAAGCCACGAACTGCTCATTCAAGCACATAGAGTGCTCGTTCGATCACTTTGGCTATTCACTAGGCAGAAATTTGATCTTTGTAATTGGGAGTGTGCTCGTAAAAGTACCGATACTAATGTTGGAGATTTAGAGCGGTAGGACATATATCCAAGGCTTAGAAACTTGTTTAAAGCATAAACTAAGCATGAACATAACAACGGAACAAAACGAAGCGAATTGGGCTTGCTCGACCTGTTGCTCGTTCGAGCAACATGGTGCTCGTTCGAGCACTTCTTTGCTCGTTCGAGCATGTGGTCCAGATCAAGTCAGAATGCTTCTGTTTGTTGTTTTGGCTTTTGCTCGTTCGAGCACCTATAGTGCTCGTTCGAGCACTTAGAGAATTTCGCGTCAGAAAGTCTCTGGAAACTGTTTTGCATCATGCTCGTTCGAGCATCTTATGTGCTCGTTCGAGCACCTCTGAAACAGTGTGTTATTTCGTGAAGCTAAGCTATGCTTCATGAAAACTTGTGTTGTTATGGACGAGTGTTTTACTTCACTAAAACACTCTATTTGCATGGTAACCACCAAGCATGGTTTGGATGAAGACATGTGACTCTTCACACTCTATAAATAGGTGTGGGCACATGCATATCAAATCACTCTTTACATTTGATAGAAATTCTGATTTCTATTGTTCTTTCTCTCATTTCTCTTGATTCATTGAGAAGAGTAATTAACTTCTCTTTTGTTTTTCTGATTTCATATTCTCTTATAAACTCTTTGTTGTTTAGATTAATCGGTGCGTACTCATCGGTCAATGTGATTGATTGTATCTCGTTGTGAATATCCATCATCATAATCCAAGTACCTTTGTGGGGGATATATCACAAAAGGAAAGTTTCCATACGCCTTCAATCTTATATCAAGATTTCCGGTGACCATTGTGTTGCAACATATCTTCACTACGGTGTTCATCTTGTTCGTGGTTCGTTGTTTGAAGAAGATCATCGCCATAAACACAAAGGCTTATATACATAGTATATTGTAGTAGTGTAGTGTAATTGTAATTTACAGCACTTTCCTTTTGTACATCTTATAACAACTAATAAGTGATCGTTCAAGATAAGTCAAAGAAATGCAAATCCTATATAACAAATCGTTCAAGATTCGAGAAGCAATGCTCTGTTTCATATGCATTTATATGTACATGCTCTGTTATTGCATAATCGTATAAATGGAGGGCATGCCGATACTTATTATTTCTTTCTACACAAGAACCAATAAACAACTTTCCAATTTCTTAGTTTAATTGCTTATAACAAATCAATTGAAAATTAAACCAAAATAAACAAGATAAGTCCACGAAATGCAAATTCACCAAACAAATTGATTGAAGTGAGGACGGACAGAGAAAAAAACCTTGACAGATTCAATGGAGCCGTACAATTCAAAAGTACGACGAAGCTGAGTTTCAGTGCATTCGTTAGGAAGTCCCTCAACAAATATGGAGTTTTCATCGTCAACAAATGTGGAATTTTCATCGTCAACCATCATCTTTCCTTCGAGTATATATAGCAGAACTTTTTTCTGAGCTTTTCAGCTGATTTTGCTTTAATGGTGAGTTTTTGATTCGGAAACTGTGAATGAAGGAAGGTTAGAAAGAGGAAGAGAATTGAAAAGTTTGAGATTGGCTTGAAAGACCGAATATATTGGGTTGTGTTGGGGTTTACCGTGCGGGTTTAGGTTGAAGGAAATAATCAAACTAGTTGCTTTCTTAAGAGACTGTCATTATTAGAGACCGTTTTTATTAGAGATTATTTTTAAGAGCCCAGGGCCCAGCCTAATATATATTTTATAAATAAATTAAAAATTAAAAGAAAAATTATGAGAAACTATCTAATTTATATACTTTTTTTGAAAAATTACCTTATATAAAAAATTTTGCAAAAACTTACCTTATATATAATACAATTCTTTGCAAAACACTACTTTTTAATGATTTTCGTCAGTTGACTGTTAACATTAACGTTGACCTGCACAGAATTGTATTATACTCCATATGGTAGTATTTTGCAAAGAATTGTATTATATAAGGTAGTGTTTTGAAAAAAAAAGGTAGTGTTTTGCAATAATTGTATTATATAAGGTAGTTTTTTGTGCAGGTCAATGTTAATGTTAACAATCAACTAATGAAAATCAGTAAAAGGTAGTGTTTTGCAAACAATTGTATTATATAAGGTAGTTTTTTGCAAAAAATTTTATATAAGGTAGTTTTTAAAAAAAAATGTATAAATTCAGTAGTTTCTTATAATTTTTCGTTAAAAAGATACTCAGAACTTCTAAAAATTCACGCATGTCAAAAGGAATGTGAAAGGTCTAATTGTTAAGAGACCATATTCCTTTTTCCCACATTTAATACTTCCTCGAAATGAAGAAATCAGCGTTTTCATCTTCAATTTAGAAACTTTATGGTATATCATTTAGTTTTCTTCTCAAAACGTACTACAATGGAATATTTAATGCTTGAATTTGATTGTTATTCGAATACATAGGCATTTAGGGTACGTGAAGTGGGGGTTCATAATATGTCAAGTAGGTATTTAACATGTTGAAGTTGTTAAGTAGATGTTTTTAACATGCTGAACTGCTGAAGTTGTCTAGTAGGTGTTATGTGCTGTAGGTGTTTAGATTGTTTGCTGAAATAGTTTAGGTTATGTATTGTAGGTGTTTAAGTTATTTGCTGTAAGTATTTTTGTTTCGTCTAGAAGGTATTTTTGTTATATAGATATAATGTAGATGTTTAGGTTATTTGTTATAGGTATTTATGTTATCTGCTATAGCAATTTATATTATGTGTTGTAGGTGTTTAGGTTATCTAGTGAAGGAGTTTATATTATGTGTTGTGTAAGTGTTTTTATGTTTACTTCAATACGCAAAAATACTTACTTTAATTGGTTCAAAATTCCTACTTTAGTATGCAAAAATACCTACTAAGACTAGTTCAAAACCTACTAAAACTAGTTCAAAATACATACTAAAAATTATAGCAGGTATTTTTGTAAAATAAGCGCACGTAGTAATTGTTGTTGTAAATTAGGCTGAGCTTTGAGAGACGTCTTTAAAAAAGCCGATGTCTCAAAAAACATGTTGATACTGAATATATGAGTCGTCTCATAGTAAGTCGGTTTCGTACAGGTCCACAAGACATCTACCGACGGGTCAAATGCTAAACAGAAATTTCGCCGCCAGCTTTATTGAGGAAGAGGACCCAAATTAACAAATTGAACACGAATTTAATGAATTTAGATAAGTTCAATTCAATGAAATGGTGTTTCCGATAATAACAAGTAAAAATAAGAACACCAAAAACCCTAAAAAAAAGGCCGAATTTAAATTAAAATCCATCCGTCGAATATTGACATTATTAAATTACAATTTACAGCCAAAACCACCCTTTCTTCTTCATCTTCTCTTTTCTTTTTTTTTTTCCTTCTTAATTTTTTCTGCAGAAAAAGAGAGAAAATTAGGTATAGAGCGAAAAATCAACCCCACTTTCATTAATCTAATGTTTTTTTTTGTCATTAATTAATTTCAGTATTTCCATTATTTTCAATTAACAAACCCAGAAATCACCCACCAAGCCTCCACCCACTCATTTTGAAATGCAATTTTTTTTTTATCAAATTCAAATTTCTAACAATATAGTAATAGCACCGTAAAGTTCATCCATTCAAGCAAATATACATAAAGATTATCTGTCTTTTCCGCAATTTTTTCATCTGGGTAGGCGAAATTTAAGTTTTTTTTAATTAAATTCATAAAATTTCTTTGTTGGTTTTTTGTGACGGAAAAAGACCCGAGAAAATAGAGTGGAAGATCAATGGAAACAGCTGTTTTGGATGATATAATAAACAGGCTATTGGAGTTTCGGAATGGTAGACCAGGAACTGCTAGACAGGTTCAGCTTTCTGAGTCTGAGATCCGCCAACTTTGTGCTGCTTCTAAGGATATTTTCTTGCAACAACCTGTTCTTTTGGAACTTGAAGCACCCATTAAGATCTGCGGTAAAATTATATATGAGTTTCAGCTTTTAATTTATTATGGTTTATTTTAATTCATTATTGTGGTGGTTTTTTTTTTGAATTTTTTATGGTTTGGGCTCTATTGGATTGACAGATGTGTTAAAGACTGTTTTTGCCTGTGTGATTGAGTGTTCTTATTTTTTGGGTTATTATTAGGAAGATTTGCATGGTGATTGGTGGGATTGGATAATGTGAAAGAGTTAATGAAAGATTCTAAGGGTAGTTTGATTTGTCTTGTGATGATGGTAAGTGGATTAAAAGCGGTGTGGTTATTTGATAAGCCAATGTAATTATTTGATCATTTTAATGCTTTATTCTTTTGGGTTTGTGTGGGAGCTAATGTAATCAACTATGATGATGATGCACTGTAGTTATGATTTGGTGATTATGGTACAAGTCATCCTTTGGCTTCAACAGAAAGCATAACTAAATAATCAATGGTATTTAGTGGGGAGCTTTAGCAGAAAGCATAAGCAAAATAATCAAATAGTAGTTAGTTTGTGTGTGTGGGTTGGGGAGGGGGGGGGGGGGGTTTGGGGGTCGGGGGTCGGGGCTGCTCATTACCTAGCAAAGGACTTATGTTTAGTTCATTTATAATGAGATATAGGAGCTATGAAACGGTTGCTGATTGCATTCTTGTAGTAATTTAGTGTTTGTCTTCCGACATGATGGTGCTTATAAGAGGGTGCTCGAGCTTGAGGGGAGATGTTTTTGTGGTATTTCTGTGTGAAGTTGCGCATTTGTATTGGAAATGATTGATCTTCATATTAATAGTATATAATTTGTAGTGAGAAACCTTCTTTTTAAAGTATGAGAAATGAGAATGATATCTTTACTGTCTCATTTTGTTTGTTGTAGTTCAAAATTTACTTCTTTCCCCCCTTGGGAGCACTTTTTGCGGAATTTGAGAAGGTTTGATCGGCATTCTCTGTCTCTCTCCAAATTTTGTAATTGAGCGTGCAGCTGTGCACTTGACTGCGTGATTGACAGTGTACTTATAATACATATTAGACAAGGTCACTTAAAGTTGCTATATTACTGCCTTTGGCATTGAGAAGATTGTACTATCCTGTTGTGATATATATTCTGCGTGAAGTGTGCAGCTCATTGCATGATTGATTTCATGGTCGGTCAATAGGCAGTAGCACATAGTTATTGATGTATTTTGCGCCAGCATTTTCCAAGGCTAGAAAAAACCTCAGTAAATTACATATTTCGTTTCGTATATGGCTATGCTGTTTGAGATGATTGATTACTCGATTCTTTTATGGGATGCTTGTTGTTTACTCTGGGATCTGACTGCTTTATTGTGTTTTCTTTACTTAGGTGATATCCATGGCCAATATGGAGACTTATTGAGACTTTTTGAATATGGGGGCTTTCCTCCTGAAGCTAATTACTTGTTTTTAGGAGACTATGTGGATCGAGGGAAGCAGAGTTTAGAAACAATTTGCCTTTTGCTTGCCTACAAAATTAAATATCCTGAAAATTTCTTTCTTTTACGAGGGAACCATGAATGTGCTTCCATTAATAGGATTTATGGATTTTATGATGAATGCAAACGCCGATTCAATGTGAGACTTTGGAAGACTTTTACCGACTGTTTTAATTGTCTCCCCGTGGCTGCTGTTATAGATGACAAAATATTGTGCATGCATGGTGGTCTTTCTCCTGATTTGACCAATGTGGATCAAATAAAGAGTATAACTCGTCCAACCGACGTTCCAGAATCTGGTTTACTATGTGATTTATTGTGGTCAGACCCTTCTAGAGAGGTCAAAGGTTGGGGAATGAATGATCGGGGAGTCTCGTTCACCTTTGGTGCTGATAAAGTGGCAGAATTCCTAATGAAGAATGACATGGACCTAATTTGTCGTGCACATCAGGTTGTTTATGTGTCCTTTTCTTCATTTTTGCTTTTCCGCTTTTACTTTTTTAGCTTATCCCTGTGCTTCTCTTCAGGTTGTGGAAGATGGTTATGAATTTTTTGCTGATAGACAACTTGTTACGATTTTTTCCGCTCCAAATTACTGTGGTGAATTTGACAATGCCGGTGCAATGATGAGCGTGGATGAGAGTTTGATGTGCTCGTTTCAAATCTTAAAGCCCTCAGAGAAAAAGAGATTTCTTTGATCAAAGTTTTGATGATGTAGTTCTCATTCTTTGCTCAGGTTGGCAGCCTCATTAGTTTCTCTTTTTCTCTTGACATGTTTGTAAATATAATGTCGGAACATCATTTAGTCCAAAAATGACCTCATGGAATGGCACTTCAAGAATGCATTATAATATGGACGCTCCTTAGCCACCAATTATTTGACTGCATAAAGAAACTCTTTTGCTCTTACTTTTGAATCTTTAGAGTTTGTAATTTTGCCATTCCATGGACTTTTCATGATGAAAAGCTGTCATCGCTACGACTTTGTGGGAAAAAAATTGATAAAAGAAACGACTTATTTGCTGTTAACACTCATCCTCTTTTTCTTTGTCAATGTGAAGCTTCCTTTCTTTAACACATACATTATTATCAGTTTATCACTCATCAGTAATACAACGCTTTTGGGATTTTGCTACACTTCTTTTCACACATAACTGTAGCACTCTAAAATGTAAAAGGTACACATTCTCAATGCGCGTTCTCTTGTGTAGCGCATGATTGAGAGTTGATTTACTGGTTCACAATTATAGATAATCCATTATGGTTTATGCTGCACTCATGAAATTACCTGATATCAGTAATTTTACTTTGTACACCTCGGGAAAAAGGTAAAGCTAAACCAGGGAAGAAGCTTAACCACTGACAAACCGAAGTTCTGTCCAACTCTATTCTCTAACAACTCTACCTATAATCATTTAACGCCCAACTCTTTTTCCCCCCTGCCTATCAGCTTCTTTTCAGAAATCTCAATCATATGTCAGGAAGAGTAAGTTTTTTAACTGTGTAAACAATTACAAGGCCTGATGTTGGAATATTTAGTTTGTGGGTGTGATTTGGATGATTTAATTCTAGCTGAACTTGGAAGTACAACAATTTCAAAGCCTTAATTGTAACATATGACGTTAATTACGTGAAAGAAAACACATTAATTAAGATATTGTTGGTAAAAACATATTATACTTGGTTCAACTCTATCTTATACTACTCCACAACTGAGAATTTCAAAAACAGTGATCATTCACACATATTATACTTGGTTCAACTCTATCTATTTCCATGTATTTTTTGCAAATCATATCTTTTCGTGTCATTCTTTAGTCTCGTTATTTAAGTCATCATTCTCTTCCGAGAATTTGAAATTAACCTTTCACTATTATCACTATCTGGTCTTTGCACATGACCAAACAAATGTAAACGGTTTTTTTTCTCAATTGTCTTCAATATTTGCAACTTCAAGATCCAAAGTCTTCATTTTGAATCTTATCCATAAAGGTATGTCCACCCTTTTAACATGCTTGATCACCTTCTAGTAAGAATGATTTGCTGAACTGAGTTATGCGACCTTTGAACCCTACTTGATCACCCTTTAAATCTTCGTTGTTTTACAATTTCTTGATGCACTCATGTTTCATTTGTATAATTTGGAACATCGCTCGGAGTGCACAGTAAATTTAAGAACAGATGTGGGTTGATTGCATGCCTCTATTAAGGTCTTTGATGTCTTACAAGGAAAACTAATTGAATACCGGCCGCACCTTTTGTTTTTTCTGAAACCTTCATCCTGTTCTTCCTATTTTGGGGAAAAAAGAGCGTGCTTTTGCTGGAGTATAAGGTTAGGTTCAGGGAGTGAGTTTGTAATTGTGAGGTTTGTTTATTAATTGAATATGAAGCTATCATTTGTTATTTAATTCTGAAGCTATCATATTAGTTTGACGAATACGAGCGATCAGAATCCTTTACATTTGCACTTGGTTGCTGTTACATTCATTTCTTATTTTCATGCACTCCATGATACTCTTTCTGTTGCTATAGTCAGAACCTTTAGGGTTCTATGATTGTAATTCTAGGTTTTATCGATGAGTGTCTTTATTATATATGAGAACTCATGTAATATTCTATGCTATATATCTCGGACTTTTCGTGTTGCTTCACATACCCGTGTCCGATCCTTGATCCTCGGACACCGGTATGGCACTTAGACACTTCAGATTAGGCGTAAAATTGGATATTTAGACGTACCCGACATTTGGACATGTACCATTATCTAACATAAGTACCCGAGTCTAAGCAATATAGATTCTATGTGAACGTCCATGCTAGTGAGCAGGCGATGGAGTAGCTAGTGCTTGTATTATGTATAATGGCCTTGACTTGTGTAACTTATAAACTTACAAAGAAATTCTCTACTTTTATTACTTAATCAATATCTGGTCTAGTATGAACTCGGGTTTTCGAGATAAAATGTTGGCCATTGCCATGGCTATCAAAATAAGATCCACATTAATTTTTGTGCGTGTTCGCTTCAATTTGGAGTGATCATAAAAAGTTCGATAAACTAGATATCCAAAATTTTGATCTGGTTTTGAAATTCTTTTTCTTTTGTTGTCAAAAGTATGAAGAATTTTTGATCCAGCATGAGCCGCATTTGTTGATGCTTAAATTTTGTTTTCTTTTTGTCGCGGGATTTTAACGTTTGGTACTTTTCCGTATTGCGTTCGAAATAAGGTATGCCTTTGTTAAATGACGAATTCTGATGCATTTTGTTGTACAGGACAATCCTCTTTCTGGGCGGTTTTATCTAATTGAAGCAGTAACGAAGTTTCAAGACTCTAAATCGATGATATTTCCAGTCGAATAATCATCTTTTCTCGCTCAATTTTGTCGGGGCAACTCAATTGTTGAAGATGTCGAGTCGAAGAAGAGATTTATTTTGTTGAACTGAAAAGTTTTGAATTGTGGCTGATGGATGATGCCATTTTTATCTGGAAATACAAATGATCAAAAGCCTAACTACTATGCATTGGAAAAATGATTTATTTTTAAATGAATGGTAATTGTATTATCATTTGTTTTTGTGTGCAAATTTCACGGAAGAATTAATATTTGTAATTTGTCTCTTCCTTTTTAGCTTTTACAAATTGGAAAAAAAATAAATTTATTAAATCATAGGATGGACTTTTATCTTTACAAACTTCTTCCCAAAATTGGTATGTGAGAGGTTTTCACGTTTGATACTTGAGTTAAATAGCTTATCTTATACTTCCCCTGTCCTATTGAATTTGCAGCATTTGTCATTTTAGTCCGTTTCACTTAATTTGCGTTATTTTTATTTTTGGATAATGACCCATTATTTTCTTTTAATCTCATCCGTACATTTTAATTCTCTTTTAATTTTATTCATACAATTCATTCTCTCCCTTTATTTATTATCTACCTTTTTTTATATAAAATATCAATTTTCTCTTTGATTCAATTTTATTCACACAATTCATTCTCTCGCATCTTTGCGGAAATCGGTGCAACCCTAAACTTCTTCCTGAACTCCTGATTTCTTATCCTAATCATCATGGTATTACCACACATCCACCTTAGCATACACATCTCTGTTACTTCCATCCTTAGTTCGAAAACTTTCTTTACGGGCCAACATTCTGTCCCATATAGCAACGTCGGTCTAATTGCTACGCGGTAAAATTTTCCATTTAATCTCCTTGGGAACTTTTTATCACAAAGCACCCCAGATGTTGATCGCCACTTAATTTAACCCGCTTGAATACGATTAGTAACGTCTCCATCAATCTCCCCGTTACTCTACATCACTGATCCCAAATATTTTTGAACTTGGGCGTACGTGAGACAACTTCTCCCCCTATGGTCACCTCTGGCTCCTCTATCCGTTCCATCCCACTGAAAATCACATCGCAAGTATTCGGTCTTCGTACGACTTATGCGTAACCTCTTGCCTTCCAAGGCTTCCCTCCACTCTTCCAATTTACTATTAGCCTTCTCTTTGGTTTCCTTTGGCCAAAACTATATCATCGGCGAAAAAGCATGCACCATGGTACGATTTCCCAAATGGATTTAGAGATTTCTTCCATAATGACCCTAAAAATGAATGGATTTAGTGTTGATCCCTGATGTAGTCCCACTTTAATTGGGGAAGACTTTGTCATACCCACCGGTGTATGTATGTTAGTCACCACTCTGTCATACATGTCCTGTATTACCTCAATGTACCTACGAGAAATGCCTCTTTTCTTGAGGGTATCCCAAACGATGCTTCGTGGTATGCTATCGTACGCTTTTCTCTAGATCAATGAACACCAGATGCAAATCCTTCTTCCGCTCCCTATACTTTTCCATCCATCTTCTTAAAATATGGATCGCTTCGGTGGTTGATCTTCCCAGCATGAATCCGAATTGGTTCTCTCTAATAATTGCCTCTCGTCTTATTCTATTCTCGATCACCCATTCCCACAGTTTCATTGTATGGCTTAGAAGTTTGATCCCTCTATAGTTCCCGCATATTTGTGCACCACCCTTGTTATGAACATTTGATGAAGGAAAATATGTGTTGGAGACTTGAGTGTATTTTTGGAGGTCCAAATGTTTGGGGTCGTAGGACTGAATGATTTTATTCAATTCCATCAATGTTTGATTTATGTCAAAATATGTTAGAATTTAATTCGAAAGGCTGAATTTTGATACCATATTGAGACTATAGATTAAATTAAATTCAAGTTAGCCAACATGCTAAGATTTGGAGGAAAAGGATTACGCTCAATGAAACTACCAGTTTCCAATCTAGCAACTATGTGAGCTAGAGAGCTACCATTTCTACAAAGAAACTAATATTAAAATCAACAATCGATTCTAGTAACGAGAAAATAAATATAAATACTACTAAAATATTATCAAAGCATGTCATTAGACGATTCAAACAGGATTCCATTTGACTATATTTTTACTTATATAATAACCGCAATATATAAAATAAACTTAAACGATAGATAGTGTATTTCGGAACTGACCAAGTATTATAAACTTTTCATCATCTCCTACACTCCCAAATTTTTCCCCTAAACCTGACTTGCAAAGAAGGCGGCGACATCCTCCCAATTTTCTTAAATCCTTCGAACATAAAACAACAACAACCCAATTCTTTTCTCCTGAATTTCGAAGGAAGTACAACAATGGCGCTTTCTCCTTGCCTTTGATTTTTATAGAATTAAGATAAGATTAAGACTCCTTCTTCCTCATTTTTTTTTTGAAATAAGGATAAATCTGACCTTCTGTGCGATTGCAATTTCTTGTCGATTGAATTAAGAAACAACAATTGAAATTTCTTCTTTGATTCATTCGAAAATTATGGGACATGCAGCAATAATAATCTGACCTTCTGTGCAAGAGAAGAGATCAATTGCAAACACATCACCCTCGGTTTTCCTAAAAGCTTTAGTACGGTATGAATGTTGAAGAAAATCTTTTGCATGATTTGGGATGTTATAATTAAGTCATGATTTGCATCAAAAATCATTACAATATATCCTATGAGTTATATTTATCTTCACACTAATTAGTGATTAGTCTTCAAAATTCAGCAATTTAGTAATTAACCCTAGAAATCTTTTTAACTTTCTCCTTTCTTCTTCCAGTTTTGCTTTTTTATCTTTCTTTTCTTAAGGTTTTTGCTGAAAATTTTTTGTTATCGACTTTCAATTCCCTCAGTTTAGGTTAATTTGGCAGAATTTTCAGTTAGGGTTTTGTATCTTTTTAATTTGCTTCAACTCCTAAGTATTTCATTATTGTCTGTCGCATATTTACAGAAACCTTTTGGCCTTGCTTTTTTTGTTGAGTCGTTTCCCTTTTCAGCGGAAAAGATGTTCTTCCACATAATATTGGAGAGAAACATGCAACTTCACCCACGCCACTTTGGGGCTCGTCTTCGTGAAAAACTTGTATCCAAACTCATGAAAGATGTTGAAGGCACTTGCAGGTTTTTCTTATAATAAAACCCTTCAATTACTGAAATTCAACTTCTTAACTATTTAATCTAATTGGGATTTCTTGTTTGATGTCATTTTTTAGTGGGCGCCATGGATTTGTTGTTGCAATCATGGGAATTGAGCATGTTGGAAAAGGATTAATTAGGGATGGAACTGGGTTTGTTACTTTTCCTGTCAAGTATAAATGTGTTGTGTTTCGTCCTTTTAAAGGGGAGATTCTTGAAGCTGTTGTAACAATGGTTAACAAGGTAATTATATTAGTAATATATTTAAACCCTTTTGTTGATTTTAATCTTCGTTTGCTTTAGTTTTGGCTGTTGAAGTTTGGATTTTAATGATCGCTGCTGGAATTTGGCAGATGGGTTTCTTTGCTGAAGCTGGTCCTGTCCAGATTTTTGTGTCTAATCATGTGAGTTTTCTTTCGAAGTTTTGTTGCATGATGTAAAATTCATGTTTGTTTTCTGTAAATAAACCTTACTTGGACTCAAATATTTGTGTGGTTTTAGGTATATTTACAAGTATCCCACTTTACTAGCTTGTTAAAATTTCTATAATTTTGGTAAAAGTGAAGTGTTTAGTATTACACTAAATTTGCCTCATTAGTACAGTTTGGGTTGTTTTAAACTTTGATTACTGGCCGAACGGGTTTAGATTGGATTTAGAGTTTTTATTTTGATATTTGTTTATTGTAGCTGATACCTGATGATATGGAATTTCAATCTGCGGATATCCCTAATTATACTACTGGAGATGGTTCGGTATGTTCATTTGAGTCTCCAAGTTTTTTTTTTTTTTTGGTTATGTTTAGTTAAGTCATTGTGTGGAATTAGATCAACATTTGTTTGAATTTGGGGTATCTTTGGCAGGTTAAAATTCAGAAAGATAGTGAAGTGAGGTTGAAGATTATTGGAACTCGAGTTGATGCCACTGAAATTGTATGTCGTCCCCTATTCCGTTTTTAAATACGCTCATGTTTCTGTCATATCTTTGGATTTTTTTTCCTCTTATATTAAGATTGGTTGAGCTCAGTTTTTTACTGATGGTAGTTAAGTTTAGGCGTCATTTATATTTTTATGTGCTTCACGGAAATGCTCAAAGCATCTAAGGGCCTTTTCCTCTAGTGTTACCCATTTTGAGGATCTACTTGAGTTTTTCTTTGGTAATGTTTTTAGGTCATAATTAGGTTAAGCTAGATTGAAAGAGTACTGGTTTATAAGTGACTCATAAATGTCGATGCCATGTTTTAATCTTGAGCTTTCTGATACTTATAGCTTAGGTTGCTTAATTCTGTGTCAAGTGTGTGCTCCGATCCTTGATTTTGTTTCCCTTGGATAGCAAACAACAAGATTTGAACATATTTTGAGCTATTTGGAAAATTGTCCAAGCATCCAAGTTGCTTATGGGAGATAATTTGATCTGAATCTTGAGGCTTCAAAAGCAAATTTAGACTTTAACGCTTGATTTGACTCACCAGTGAGCTGCTTGTATAGTTAAAGAGGAGATTGTTTAGATACATAGCATTATCTTGTTAATCTAGAACTCTTTACGTCTGGCAATTCTGATTCATGAATGCAGTCTCTACTGTTCTTCAACAAGCACAAAAGTGTTTTCCTTATCACCAACGAGGTCTTTTATGATCATTTTCCTCTTAAACCCAAGTCACCAGGAGTTGGCTTTGTATGCAGTAGCGCCCAAGTTTATTGGTTGAAATCGCTTAAATCTTGAGGATGCTTTTCTTTATAGTTTATTGGTTGAAATCATTTAAATCTTGAGGATGCTTTTCCTTAAGGATAAATAGTGAGCACTTAGGTGAACTAAAAAGCTTCAAGTCCTTGAATGAATCATAGACATACTTTGCTATAGTCTCCCACCTTTTGGGTAGAAAAAGGCATGAATTCTCTCATGCTCAAGAATTTGAAGGCATTCTGATGGATTCGGCGCTTTTATGTCTTCGTTAAGAAGAGTTTTGCTGTTGGTTAGCATTGACTCTGAAAGAGCCTGGAGATCATTGAGATTTGCTCTGTTGATATCATAGGAACCAAGTCTCCCATTTCTTATGTTATAAAGTGATCGTAGACACTTCTTTAAATCCCAGAGTGCCATAGATATACATCTACAAATCATTCATACGATCATATCTATAGTTGCTCGAATTTCATTCCTGATTTTCTTTTTGCTTACGCTCCAAAAAGATATAGTGGAAGGCAAATCTTCGTTCTGGTCCGAGTTTGATTTTTCTCTTCTTCTATGGCATGTAGGTCATAAGTTCCCTTTTAGATTGTTAATGTAATAATGTTGTACCTTGTAAAGCCCTTTTATTTCTTAAAGCTAAGACACTACCTTTACACCTATAAGTTTATTTCAAACAGTTTTCTTGGTTACTATTGATAGTTAACAGGAAGAGTGTAATGAACCAGAATTGTAGACAAGAAAAGGATGAGATTAGAAGAAGAATGAGAGAAGATTAGCAGAGAAGAGACAAACTTTAGATAAAGCAGAATAGAAAAAGGGTAGAAAGACAGTGATGTAGATAAGGAGAATATGAGAGGGAGAATGTAGTGTATAATCATTTCATGTCTTCAACTGATTATTACACCATCATATATATTTCTAGCCTAAAAAACTTGATACTAATTGCTAGTTCAGTTACTAAATATTCTCTTCTAGAATTCTCTTATATTCTCTGGTATATTTACACAAATTTTCTTCTTTTACCTTATGCCTGTGGTCGTTATGTAATGGACTGGAAACTCCATTATAGCAGAAAATTAGAGCATAAAGAGAATATTAACTAGTTATAGGGAAATTGTATGAAATGTAAAGCGTATATTGAGATGTAAAGGAATATTGTATTACTTTAATTTACGAACTGCAACAATGTATAGATTCAAGAATTTGAGAGGCTTGCAACTCTTCCAAACCGAGTAAAAGACTAACATGAAATGTACATCCGATTTCGCGTCATTTCTCATTTTCCCTCTTTCTTATTAATACTAGTTTTCCCTTCTCTAGAAAGTTCCTCTTCTAGAATATACTTCATAACTAACTAATATAAAAATACCCATAGTTCCCCATATTCACTACATGACACATTACTAATAGACCGCACAGAGGCCAAAATAGGTGTTAGATAGGCATTGTTGTTCTTCCATGTTCAATGAATGTGCTTAGCTTGAATTTCTAGTGCTAATAATATCTTTGGAAATAAGAAGTGGATTTACATTTTGAAATCTTGAATCGTCGTATAATTCTACCACCCATGTTGATCTTGGGATACTCGATCCAAAATCTGAATCATCCCGAGTCTTGTTCTGTCGTGGTCACCAGGTCCTTGTCTGGTAGTTCGGGAGTTTGCTACTTTTACATTTTCAAATATGATGTCGTAGTACTTGTGATATTTTCCTTTCAGGATCCTATTAATGAGATTTAGTTACTGCTTAGTGCTTACGGTTAGATAGTCCCCTGATGATTTCATCCTGTATAATTCCCCTTTTTCTATAGTCAAGGTACCAACACTTATTGCACATCCAAGTTCATTTCATGTAGCTTCCTTTGTATTTGGCAGAATTTTGATCTGATCATAGGATGTGATCTCACAGAGCTCCAAACAGGTCGCTTAAACAGACACATAGCTTTCAGTCTTTAATATTGACTCTATCATGGTGCATGAGAGTGTTGGGAGTTGACAATTTGGAAATACAGGGCTATAATCACAATTGATATAGGAAACATCTGAAGTCTCAATTAAGGCCTTTCCTAGTATGCAGTGGTGATTTAGGATATGTGTTTAATGGGGCCATAATGCAATTATAAAAATTTAGTGGAATTAAATAGTCAAAATTAATAAGAAATTATACAATCATCTTAAATTTATGTATTAATTGCGAATTACAACCCTAATGTTTGATGCTTTTGCGAGTTACAACCTTGATCTTTTTTTTTTTCGAATTACAACCTTGATCTTTTTTTTTTCGAATTACAACCTCCGAAGTCGCCTTTTGACCAGTATTCAAGCCAAGTGATTAGTTCTGTATAATATTAACCGTTGACCACACTTTTTACCTTTGACTTTCCTTTTTTTGGTTTTAATTTTTTTATGAGTTTTATTTTATTTTATTTTTTCTCTTTTAATTCATTTCTTCTTTATTCAACCTGTTGGATGACAAGCTCTCCAAATGCTCCATTGTTCATCCATCTTTATTAATAAATGTTCCCAAACTACTCCCTTTCGCAAGGAACCCTAAATTCCAAATTGAAAGCACTAGTGATTTTAATTTTTAGATTCGATCGACTATGAAGTCAATCCTTTATTCCCAAATTACTCCCTTTTGCAAGGAGCCCTAAATTCCCAATTGAACCTCTTCAGTCATCAAAATTAAACCCTAACACTCCTAGTTTCATCAAAATTAAATCCTTTATGCTCTAATACCAGGGGGTAATTAAGTAATTGTCTCCCTGCTCCACTATAATTATTTAATAAACCCAGTGCCCATAACTTCTCTTCAATTTTGATTGCCCAATCTATTGCCTCCTCCATCGTACCAGGATCCATCAAACGAAGTTCCGCCTGCACTCTCCATTCTAGACCCTTCATGAAATTAGCCAAAAGGCAGGATTCACTCACCTCTTCCTCCAAATGAGCAGCAAATTGAATGAACACCTTCACATAATCCTCCACCATGCCTTCCTGTATGATACTCACCCACTGCTCCATGAGAGAGCCTCCCCTTCGACCCCTGAAATGTTTCAGCAGCATCCTTCTCAAGGTTCTCCAGTTTGTAATGGCTCGCCTCTTGTTCTCCCATTGGAACCATGCTAGGGCATCCCCTTCTAGACCCAAACTTGCGGCACCCATTTTTTCCCGCTCCGACAACTGATAAACATCAAAATAACGCTCCACCTTGTTAACCCAACCGTCGGGATCGTCACCGAAAAAAATCGAAAACTCCAGCTTCCGGACCGTCGATTGATTTTTCTCCGAGTGTCTCTCCCTGGATTGTCGGTAATTTTCCAGGTAAAAGAAAACTTCCCCATCTTTCTGTTGGTTTTGCTCCACCTTTGAGCGTTCCCGAAAGCTTTCCGGGGTGGGCCCACCATTTTTTTCCTCCCATCTAGCATTCATGGTCTTCACTTCAGTCATGAGTGCGGATAAAACAGCCGTTATGTTACGCTGCTCCCTCGCACTTTCTTCCATTTTTTGATTCTGCTCCGCCATCGCCTTTGACTGAGAGTCTTCAAAACATTGTTTGAGTTCCTTAAATTTTTCCTCCATTGAATCCCTCAACTCCGGAATGTCCCCCTGTAAACCGACTACCACTTCCTCCAATTCCTCCAGTCGAGTCGCCTGAGTAGGTGGCATGATCGATTATGCTCTGATACCACTGTCGTAGCTGCCACTGCACAAGAATAAACCCAGTAGCTCCCAAACAACACAGTAACAATCACTAAGAAATAAGCAAGAAAAATAATAGTAAAGAAGATCTGAATATTGATTTAGCAAGAAAAGAAAGAAGGAAAATTAGAGTGGAATGCTTGTATTATGTATTAGAGAACGTTGTGTTCCCTCTAGCTCTTCGAGTGGCCCGATAACTCCTATAGGTACAATACCCAAATGATACTACAAGCATAAAGGAAATCTAATTCCACATAACCATATATAGAAAGTACCACCTTCTAGAGTCCTCTAAAAAGTACAGCTCATCAGAGAATAACAACCTGACATCATACATTTTTAGTGGGCAGCCACAGGGGAAAGAAACGACATTCTGTTATGCATTCTGTTGTGCTATAATATTCTTGGGCCTTCTTGCATAGGTGTACTTGATTATGGGCTTAGGTTGATCCATGACATCATCCCTATGAAATCTTACCAAACGATCGAAGATTTCTCCAATCAATGGTGGGAACTTGTTCACTTTTCTCCCTTCTTCTGTGAAACTGGCTTCAAGATTGCTTCGAGGACGTTGACGATGGTGTTTTTGATCATTCTGATGATTTTGATCTCCCTGATTTCGATGATTTCTTCAATCAAGATCTCCAGAATTAATTTGTACGAAAAATACTAAATCCAGCTCTATAGCTCTGTTCTGTACAGGTTGAATGGACTTGAACAATTTTTTTTGCAGATGAGAGGAAAATGGAGGAGCAAAAGGAATGAAATAAGGATTTGATTTACCTTTTGCTCAACACTCCTACAGTCCTGCTCCACCATTCTATATGATTTGAGGACAAATTAAGGTATGGCAAGCTTGAAATATGGGCGAGGTTTACTTGGATAGAGCCAGTCAAATTGTTTGATGAAAGATGTAGCACTTTAAGGTATACCAATTTGGATAATGATTCTGGTATAGCCCCTAATATATGGTTGGAATTTAAGATCAAAAACTCCAAATTAGAACATTTGGATAACTCTTTTAAGTATCACCATCCAAATCATTATGACCCAAATCAAGCTCTCTCAAATGTGACAAACTGACAATACTGAGAAAGAATCTGGGATTTCGAGTTCAAGCACTTTTAGCTTTGAACAATTGCTAAGTTCAAACAAAGAATTGATTGCGAATCAATTGCCAAGTTCATCCATAAAATGGAGAGATAAAATCTGTGAGCTTTAGGGAGTTGAGGTGCAGTGTCCTCACTCTCTGGTGTCGACGACCGCAATGAACCCCAAACCACTAGACAAGGAGAGTGTGCTTCCTGGAGTTTAGAACTTCAATAGGGTCATCAATTATTTGGGATTTAATATGGAGCAAAGCTAATTTATCTTAACTTGAACATTTTATGGATGAAGAAGAGGAAAATGATTGGTATTGAGGAGCAAGGAGGAGGGGTTTTGGATTTAAGCTTTAATAGAGTTTTTATCAATAGAGTTTCATTAATGTTAGGAAAAGAAGAAATTAAATGAGAGAAAAAAAATAAATCTCACAAAAAAAAAATTTAAAATCAAAAAAAAGAAAAGTCTAAGGTAAAAAGTGTGGTCCATTGTCAAAATTGTACTGAACCGGTCACTTAGCTTGATTACTGGTCAAAAGGCTACTTTGTATGCTGTAATTTGCAAAAAAAAAACGTTAAGGCTTTAGTTAATTTACTGAAGCATAAAACATTAAGGTTGTAATTCACAATTAGTTATGATTGAAGAAATTTTTGAAAAGTTAGTTTTAAGAGAGGTCAATCGACCCCAAATTCATAGGTGGCTCTGCCATTCCTAGACCTAGTAAGTGGGTAACCGACTAACAGCCCGTAACAAGGGCCTAAGGGGGTACTAGTTTCAGCCCTTCCTATTGTGAAGTTCTCCCCATTCTCCACCATGATGGATTTTCAATCCTCAGTCCATTTATCAAATTGATGAAAGACGAAACACTTAGCATAACCTATGTGCCAAAATGTAACTGGTTTTTCTGTCTATTGTTGCACTTGTTTCTGGTTCTGATCAAATGACTCGGCTTCCTGTGTACTTATTGTCCTATTTTGTTGTTTTTGCAGTTCTGCATCGGCACGATTAAGGATGACTTTCTGGGTGTAATCAGTGATCCTGGTGCTGCGTCGTAGGAGTGAAATTTACTCCGTCTTTTATCTAATTCTGTTGCAGTAGTAGAATTCATATTTCAAGATACCAGTTTTTATGAAAATAGAATATTTCGCAAAAGGACTTGTAATTAAGTATGAACTACCACCAAGTAATCCTCAACCTTTGATTTAAGCATATTTTTTTCTTGAGTTTATGACAAAAATCACCATTAAGTTTCATGCTATTGAGCAGCAAAAGTTTTAGATTGTTCAAAGCATAAGTATTGTTTGAACTTCTATCATGCACAAATCACCATATTTTGGTCTTAAAAGGGTCTACATTAAAGGTTAAAATGACGATCTTCAACCTGTTGGGTTGGAAATAATTGGACTCCCAAAAGTAAAACTTTCGTAAAAATTATCAATTTAAATAAAAAAAAATGTGTTTTTTAAAAACTAGTTTTCAAAACAAGTGTCACCTTATTCAAGCATATAGTAAGAATCTACATGTTACTAACAACGAGCAATTTATTCGTTTATCTAAAGGTCATCAAAATATTTGTTTGTTAGTAACAAGTAGCAATCAAAGACCCAATTTTTTTTATCAAAAAACAAAATACAATTGAAGATTTGCTCGCTTTTACTACGACGTATAGTGCAAAACAAGGCCATCTCACCTTATTTTTAAGTTAATCGCGACCAACATATAGGCTGCATTGAACGGGTAATCAACCGTTTCACGACCGTTACAGACATGATCGAAATAGAAACTCTATTTTTGCACTGCTATAGCGTTCTAGTGTTCATCATCTTGTTTCGCATAATAAAAAGGAGGCCTACTAGAGTCGTTTTATATCCAGTTTAATCAGTGTGGTAGTAGTTTGTTCTAGCTTTGATCGAATTGATTATCATCGATAAACATGAATGCTACTAGTCTACCACTACGAGGACAACACCACATGTCATCCGTTGCATCAAACACTCTCCTTGTCAATTAGTATGAGCATAGAGGTATTCATTCAGGTTATCGGGTCAATTTCGGAGTTAGGTATTTTGGGTCGGTCTAAAATCGAATCTTGTGCATGACAATTCTAAGATCGAGTGGATATCGAGTCATCGGGTCTGTTTTGAACACCTCTATATGGGCGTGACAAAACCAACACCCAATGTCGGTGAAAGATGTGTGACTTGAGTCTTGGGTTAATTAGTCATGTGATTAGATGACAATTAATGTGTAGAAGAATTATGGCTTAAAGGTTAAATTAATTAACTAAAATTATTAGACCTTAAGCATTTTGATAATGGTAAAGGACACAAGTACTCTATGATTGGATGATTGGGTATCTTACAAGTACCATAGTACATTGTACTAATGGTAGTGGAAACTTGGATGTAAGAAGCTTTGGAGGTCCACTACTTGGGCTCCAAGGAAGTATTCTAGAACTAGTACAAAGTATTGGAGACCAAGGGACAAGTGGCATGCTCATTTTTCCCATTTGCCTATATATGTTGTAGTGCATTATTGTGCAGAAGTAGAGCCAAGCTTAGTGCTTGAGCCTCCCATATTACTCTTACCATTTCTTCTTATTCTCTACTCCATATAACTCTAATTAATGCTCACACACAAACTCCATTGATATAATTCCTTCAACATTGTAATGAACTTTCAAGCTCTCTATCCATTAAACACATAATGATACACTAGCCTAGGATGGTGGATGTAGCCTAATTAATGGTGAACCACCTTAAATCTTGGTGTTATTGTTTTACTTAGTTTTATTGCTTTAATCACCTTAATACTTGCATATAAACTATGTTTCGTTAGTACACCTTCAAGCCATGGTCATTAACCTTTCGTGCCACCTTTAGACCTACGTTTCCGCATAAGTTAGCATACTCTAACAGTCGGTAATCCTAATTCCTAATATATCAAACCCAAAATCATGTTGCACGGCTTGCTCGTTTTTGCCTTTCATGAAGGAGTCTCAGAGCCGTTCCTAATAATGTTCGGGCCCTAGGCAGAAAATAGAAAAATGGCCCTTATATAGTTAAAGTTTCAGTTTGTTTTTTTAATGTATTTGATGATTATGCGCTTAATTGAGAAACTCAATATTGTAAATTTGATCCACACTACAAGCTATTTATGTAAATATAATTTTTAATAATAAGGATTAACTCAATTTGGGCCCCTCCATGAGCTGGGCCCTAGGCGATTGCACCTCTAAACTACCCTCAGGAACGGCCCTGAGGAGTCTTGAACACAATTGTTATCTTAGATTCACAGGAAAGTCCTAACGACTGAGCTATATTTCCATAAGACGAACTATACAGCACCAAAATTAAGTATTACTAACCATCCCTTATGAGTTCAAGCAATGTATAATAGTATTTGGGTTACAATACTCATACACATCCAAATATCAATAACATAAGTTCAACTCCATCTCATCCTATGACAATTCCTACATACTTAACAATCGGATGAGGACATAAGATTGTGTTCGGATAACATTATTTTAGGAAGAAAGGACAGGGAGGGAAGAAAAACTGATCTGTTTTCCTTTCAAATCTTTCCAGCGTCTTGAAAAATTTGTCAAAGTACAAAAAGTAAGAGTTTCCCATCCAATTATCCTCCCTCCTTTTCCCACCCCACCCTTTTTGGTATCCAAATAAACAACATGGTATCCCTCCATTAAAGGGGTATTTAAGGGTGTGCGAGTTAATCGATCGTACAAATTTTTTTTTCTGTATATGAAAAGGTTAATAAAAAACCCAAAATTTTCAAACAGCTTTGCCCTCCATTTCCCTCTCCTTACCTGCCGTATATAACAATCAATTATTATTTCCAACTGTTAATATCATTTTCATATTTTTTTATTGGGTAAGTTTACTTTGTTCTAATTCTATTTTAAGACCTACATTTATAAGTGGTTCTTTCATTTTCCTAATATTAAAAGTAACCAATATTGCATCTGAGTTTACTATTTTAAATGGTTCCTTTATTTTCTCAATGTTTATGCCCAAACCAAATAGAACAACTAAATTGAATTTAAAGAAATATAATGCTAAATTAAAAATTAAAAAATAGTGTAAATTTATTAGTTGCACGTTCGCAAAGAGCGAGTAAAGTTCAAGTAGAACCCAAGAGGTAAGATGAAAAAAGTAGATAAAATATATTCCCTTCTATTCACATAAAAGGAGACATTTCTATTTTAGGCCAATTCACACAAAATGTCCATTTCTATTTTTAGTCTCACCACAAAATGTCCATTTCTACTTTTACTCTCACCTTTACAATTAATTTAATCAATTAAAATATCCAACTACCCCACATTTACTACTCCTAATACCCAACTACTACCTTTATAATTAATTTAATCAATTAAAATACCCCACCATTCTACTCTTAAAAACTGTGCCCAACTCAAATGCCTCCTTTTGTATGAATAGAAAGGAGTATTTAAAAAAAAAAGTAGATAAAATAATAGAAGTATTAAGAAGGTGTTTGGTAGAAGGGACTAGAGGGAGGGAATGGGACTTTATTTTAAAAATATGTTTAAGTCTTTATTTGTTTAGGGGGAATGGGAATAGGGAATGGGATTAAAATGGGGGAAAGTCCCCAAGAAAAATGTTTTGGGGGAGGGGTGGTATTTGAGTTGAGACTTGATTTTATCTCTTTTTTTCCAAGTTTATTCCAAGTCCCTACCATAACAAACAAGAGATGAGAATTTTTTATTTTCAAAGTCTCAACTTAAAAGTCTTATCTTAAAGTCTCACAAGTCTTATACCCTCCTACCAAACACCCCCTAAAAGCTAAGCAGTAGAGCAGGTAACATTGGTTCTGAAATCAAAGCGGCATTATGCAAGTTAGTGATCATATAATGACGTGTCAATGATTGGATTAAAAATTTGCTCATTTTTTTAACTTATACTTATCCCTCCTATTGAGATAAATTTTTAGGGATGATAAAAGGGTTACAAAAGTTAACGAGTGACTATTTTAGTGGGATATTATAGATAATTTCATATACTCAGTCTATAATAATAATACCTCATCCGTTTCATAATACTTGCTACATTTCACTTTTTTACGCAATCCAATGCACAGTTTTGATCATTAATATCTTAAACTAAACTTATCTAAAAATTATAAAAATTTAATATTATGAAAGTATGCGATTAGACGATTCAAACAAGATCCCACTTGACTATATTTTTACTTACACATTAGTCGCAATATGTAAAGTAAGCTTGACCGATGAATAGTGCACAAAATAAAAATGTAGCGAATATTTTGGAACAGAGGAAGTATAATACAAGTATTAATGTAGAAAAAAATAAATAAACTGTAGTCTAAAGTTTTAGGGGTATTAATTATTGGTAGATTAAGTTCGAAAATAAAATAATAATGTGTAAATAAAATGAAATGATCTAAAATTATTTACAAGATGAAAAATCATAAGGGTAAAGAAATTAGTATTAATTTAAAAATGGACAAGTACAAAAAAAATGAAGGATGAAAGAGTAGTACTTGGTTGTTCCTCACTTGACTCTTTGTCGGCTGGGTTTGACATTTCTGGTGCGCGTTTTGAGTGAAAAAAGAAAAAAAATAGAAATTGTAAGTATAATGAGTCATAGGCCGAAAATAGAAATGATGCAAATAAAGTGCGATCAAAGAGTCTTCCGACTCGAGAATGATCTTCTAGAAATAGAAACCTGCAGTTGACAAATAGAATAAAAACATACACGCAAATACAAAGATAAGATCAAATAAATAGGTAAAGAGCGAAAAAAGGCAAAGGACAAAGGTGAATGAGGGGGTAAATGGACAGGTTTAGTAATCTAGGACGTGGATAAGGCTCCACCAACTGGCCCTATCTCTAGTCAGGTCCTTGACTGTATAGAACTCGAATTGTAAGTATTTAAAAATTTACTGTAATTATAAAATATTGAAAAATTCCACGTGGTAACTCTGAGGTTTTGGGTTTTTCACGTGGTAACCTAAACTTCTAAAAAATCCACGCGGTAACCCTTAAGTTTACGTTATTGTTCTACAGTGACCTTTTTGCACATAAAAACGTTAGCAAACATTAATTTCAAAGCTTTAGGGCTGTTGTACACCTACTTATGCGACTCACCATTTTAAATGCCATCAATTTCAACGTTTTTCCTCATAAAATTATCATAGGTAATTTTTCAAAAAAAATAAAGATTCAAGAACGACAAAAAAAATCACACAAATAATTTAGTATGATTCATTATCAAAGTGATAGTTACATCCACTAAACATCAGCAAATTATTTCATCGTTAATGAAGATTAATTATAGAAACAAAATGAATCTAAGAAAACTCTCAATTTTCTAATTCTCAATTAAATTCTCCTTTTTTTTAATCTCTACTTGTTTTCACTGTTCTAAAACCTAACCCTAATTTGCAGAAATTAGAAAAAAAAAAAACAGAACAGTAAACGAAAAAAAGCGAAACATATCATTGAAAAACCCAGAAAAAATTTGATAAAATAATGAAATTAAACCCAGAAGAATTAAAAGACCCATATTAAGATCTTAATCTTTCGATAATTAATCTTAAGTACCCATGTTCATCAACGACCATCTTTCCAGGCGTATTAGTGATAAGAATTGATTTATCTTGATTTTGATCAAGTTGAGATTGATCATGAGTTGTTGATGAGACTTGATTGATCTTAGTGAGGATATGATTAATAATCGCAAAGACGGCTCTCCTAATAGCTCAACCTAATAATTTTAAATTTAAAAATAAGGTTGATGACTAATCAATTACTTTATTTTACAAAATGGGTTGATTCATATTTACCTGTCTATATGCTATAGACGGTCTATAGCAAGAATTTGTGAATCTATGTATTTAGAATTGTAATAATATATATTTACAATTGGACTGGGCTTTTGTGAGCCGTATTTATAAAAGACATCTAAAGTAAGCATTTGTGAAACTAGATCAGACAACTTAAAAGAATTAAAGGGAGCATAATATTGCGATATACTTTTAATGTACGTTCAAATTTAAGTTTAATGGGATTGTTGATTAATAAGTGCAAATTTCAACATTTATCATATTATTCATATGCTTAGTATCATTTTAGGGTTTATGTTTATTGTTTTTTCCATGATTAGTGAGTAGATTTATTTTTAGGGTTAGGATTTGAACCTTTAAGTAAAGTATGATTTAATTTGATTGTGTCTATGAAATTAGGATTTAAGTGTTTGAATTGTGCTAATAACCCTTAATTTAACATGCTTTGTCGGACTAGTCAAAAGAACTAGCGTGTGAGATTAGGATCGACTTTGCTTTAGGGTAAATTTTAGTTAAATTCTTATTAATTTGTTCAATAAAACTAGCGTGTGAGAATTATATTAGTAAGGCATAAATTTAATAGTTAATTAACAGAGCGAGAGTTTGAAATTAACAAGAACATGCTTAACCACGTGATTAATCCGACATTTCATAGACATAATGAGAATTTGAGCATACAAGACTTTACGAGATTCCCGACACCCAAGATCTCTTCATTAAATAGTTTAATCCATATTTTCATTGCATTTTTAGATTATTAGTCAAACAACCAATCAAACTATATATTTTTCTCTTTTCAAGCAATGTAATCAGTAGAGATTAGAAAGTTCCTCGTCCTAGCTTCCTAGTGTTGGACCCGCGACTATACGTACACCGTGCGCTTGCGGTTAAATAAAATTTAAACATCAAGGATATTGGCCTTACGAGGGTATGTTGGGAGAGAGCCTTTATTAGCTGACCTAATCTATTTTATTGCAGTAAACAAGTCATCTTCCAAAAATTTCACTTCACTATTTCAACTACTTTCAATAATTATTTATGTTATATTCCCTCGATTTTAGGCCTGTTTGACAAGATATATATTGAAGTGTTAATTTCTTTAATGGTGCATCAGTAAAAAATAATAAAAAATTGATATTAATAATTATTGCGTTGAGATGGTTCAAATGAGAGATTCAAACTCTCACCTTATGTATAAGAATTCAAAATAAATTTGACTAATTTAAAATTTACAAATTGAAATATAATTTTAAAAATAAAATATGAACTATAAATTTTTAGCTAAATTTATGTGATATAAACTATATGAGTGATCAGGTTATTAACCAAATAACCAGTATATGTAAAACTTGAAAAAAATTAATTTTAAGTTAATTATAATAAATTACTTGATATTTTATTTAATTATTTTATCTCATGTAAAGAATTTTGACTTTGAAGATCCAACAACTAAAACTTAGTAAGTAAACTAAGAGGATTAAAGAAACACTAGGACAACTAATTAACACTATACCAATTTAGTTAAATTATATTACGTAGAATTTTAAAAGAAATTCATATTGTTCTAGAAATGAAAAGGACAATAACAACTAACTTTTATTAACTTTTTTTGCAAATAAAATTCTTTTTCATTCATCAGAAAAACCCAAATACAACGGCAAAGGAAACTCAGTCCAACCTTTTTTTTTTTTGGAAATTAGGAATATATTATAAATATAGAAAACCAACACTGAGACTCAGAAGCCCCAACCCCGCCGGCATAAAAAACCCCGCGAGGGGAAAAAGCCATTGGGGAAGGGGACCAAGAATCAGGCCACCCAAAACAGCATAGGGATGGACTATGCATATATCAGAACAAACTACACCATATGTATAGAAGCTCAGCCCAACATATTTGCATCAGTGTGGAACCGAGGCCCACCTTCTATGAAGGGTTTCCTCGGCCCACTCTTCATGTGCATACGAGAAGGGCGAGGCCAAAACAAGCCAACTTTTATTAATATTTTGGTTCTATTAGTACAATCGATCATTGATAATATTGAATTGTTATGTTGATAGCTTTGCAAAATACTCGATACTCATCCAATCCACGTAATTGTAAGAAAAAGTAGGTCATCAGATCGTCACCAACACTGCAACAAAAATATATATTTTTATTTAATTAAATAAAATCTCAGAAGCGAAACTAATAATTAAGAAAATAAATCAAGAGAAAAGAAAAACCTTAATTATTGAGTACTCCTAGGTTGAGCTTGAGGAAATGATAAGGGCGTTAATAATTCATTTTCAAATTCTTGATAAATTTGTTTAAATAAATCAGTTTCATTGACGTAATTGTAAGAAGAAAGAGGAACATTGTCACTTGCACTGTAACAACAAAAAAACACTGAGTAAAACAATAAAATCTCAAAAGCTACGCTAAGAAAATAATCAAGGAAACAAAAAGAAAGAAAAACCTGTATTGGTTATTGTCATATTGTGGTTGGTGGAATGATGACATATATTGTTGATTCTCAAAGGGTTGTGTTTGAAATTGTTGGTGAGGGCAATCAACGAAAAAAGCATCATCAACCATGTAATCATCGACAGAAAGTGGAACATCGTCATTATCGACTCTGCAACAAAAAAAGACCCCATTAATTAAATAAATCACAAAATCTAAGCAAAGCCAATTATAATTAAGGAAACAAATAGAAAAAAAACCTATGTTGAGTATCCATATGTTGAGGTTGGGGAAACAATAAGGACGTAGAGTGTTTATTTTGATATTCTTGATTAATGCGTCCAGATAAGTCAGTTTCTGTGACGTAATCGTAAGAAGGAAGAGGATCGTTAACAATGGCACTGCAACAACAAAAAAACCAATGTAATTTCATAAAATCTCAAAAAGCTAAGCTAAGCCAGTAAATAAGGAAACAAAAAGAAGGAAAAACCTGTATTGGTTATTCTCGTATTCTGTTTGGTGGATTGATGACATATATTGTTGACCCTCAAAGTTTTGAATTTGAAATTGTTTATCAGGGCATTCAACGAAAAGGGCTTCATTAACAACGTAATCATCAACAAAAAGTGGAACATTGTTACTGGCTCTGCAACAAAAAGACCCTAATTAATTAAATTAAAATCACAAAACTAAACTATGCCAATAATAAATTAAGGAAGCGAATAGAAAGAAAAACCTGTATTGAGTATTCACTAGTTGAGGTTCGTGGAATGATGGAATAGATTGTGGATTCTCAAAGTGTTGATCATTAAAGCGTTGATTTTGATCATTTTGATTACGAAATTTTTGAATCACCGAACGCAAACCTTCTAGCTCTCTCTGAGCATGCGTAATTTTCGAAAGCAAAGTTTGAATTTCACCTAAACACCCATGAACAGGATCTTTGATGCGAGCATTAGCGCTATAGATAATGGATGCCATGAGATCACCATGAAAATCAGGATTCGTTGATCTAAGAGCGTTCGTCATATATTTAACGCCAAAAAATTTATGGACATTTTTGAACAATTGGGGATTGTCTGCTGGGAAGTATGGGGCGAATAGACAATCCTTTTTACATTTCGTCTTTCTGTGTCTGCATACGGCACAGCTCTTTAATTTCTTAAGGGAATTGTCCTCTTTGTTTTGTTCCATTATATTCTTCTTCAATCTTGTACTGCTTGAAAGTAAGTTAGGAGAGATTAAATTTTTTAACCTAGTATAATATAGTTAAACACTTCAAATGTAATTAAGGAACAAGACATTCAACATCACGTATAATATAGTCACATAAATTGATAGGATAATATATACCTTAATTAATCAGATTATCTAGTACAGTTTGAACGTCTTCGTATGATAAAAATTGGATACTACAACACAAACAATTAATTATTGTATGTACAGATCATTTTTATGTCAAAAACAATAAATAGAATTTTTTTAAAATACTATACACTGATCAATTAAATGCATTTGCTACAACAAGTAGCTTACTTTTTGGTGTAATTTTTATTTATTTAAAAATTATCTTGTATAGAAAATGTTGACTTGTTAAATTTTTCAACAAAACAAGGAATTAAATGATGAGTTGGATTAGTATTTAGCTAAGTTAAGTGACGTTTATGTTTTTTCAAACCATTGAATTATTATTTAATAATGGTCAAATTTAATATCATTAAACCTATTGAAAGACGTAGTCAAAACAATATATAAAAAATTAGCCAAATGCTATATGGCGTTCCTAAGTTTTTGTTTTTCTTAACTCAAAAAAAAAAGTTTTTGTTTTTCTATGTGGTAGACAAATATTTTTGTAATCCGCGTGATAACTCTAAACTTAACTTTTCCACTTGATAATCAAAAGGTTAAATTTTGTGTTAAATTTACGTTATTATTATCATAATGACCACTTTTTTTTCATAAAAACAGATGTCATGATTTATGTTTTGAACATACTTTTCCAAAAATTGTTTGAAATAAGTACTTAATTTATCCAAGAACGTGATCTAAGTCTACAAATGGAAAAAATGCTTCTTACAAAATAACATTCAACATCATGTATTATATACCTTAATTTAAAGGGAATCGACGATTTTTGTCTAGTACACTTTGAAGGTCCCCGTTTGGAAAAACTTGGGCACTACAAAGAATGAATAATAAGCTGAGATTAGACTTTTAATTAATTAGGAGTAGCATACAACGTCTATAATTTGTATGCGTTTAGGTGAGCTTCTAATTATTTGAATTTCCGTATTTTTCTCCTATTCATGATTATAAGAGTAATTCAAAATAAATTTAACTAACTAAAATTTTTCAATTTAAAATATAATCTGGGATATTAAATTTTGAATGTTAAATTTTAAACAATTAATAATTGAAAATACTATTAGTTTTTGGGTACAATTTATGGGTAATACACTAATAGGAACGATGAGGTAATTGTAAACTAGTCAAAACTTGAACAAATTAATCTTAAATTAATTAATTATCTAAATTATTTATACTATATGGAGTATTATATTATCTCATCTAAGGGCAATTTGATTTTAATCTTTCAAAAATTAAAACATACTCCATAATTAAAGAGAGAGGATTAAAAAAAATGTGATTAACCAATTCTAATTTAAAACATTAATATCCTTCCTAATTTAAAAAATGTGAGTAACCACTTTGATTTTAATCTTTCAAAAATTAAAACATACTCCATAATTAAAGAGAGAGGATTAAAAAAATGTTAGTAACCAATTTTGAATTAAAAAATTAATATCCTTCCTAATTTAAAATGTGAGTAACCAATTATAATTTTAAAAATTAATTAATTACATTTGTTTATCTCTATTTTCACTTAAAATATTTTTTTTATATAAAATTCATACAAACTCCCTAAAAATCTTTAACTTAATTAGTTATTTTTGATTAATTAAGAAAATTAAAGAATAATATTATTGTTCATGGGCTTAAATAAGAACAATTATAAAATTCAAATACTAACTCTTAAAAAATATTCAATCCAAGGTTAGCTTAAGAGATATCATAATCATTTTATTTACGAAAAAAGTAAAAAAAATAAAAATAAAGAAAACCGGATACCCGATTTTCAAAAATTCATGACCCGGATCCGGATCCGGTATTAAAACCGGATACCAGATTATCCGGTTTTGCAAAAACCGGGTAAATTACCCTTTTTAGAAACCGAATACCGGATAATTCGGGTCGGAATTTCCGGATCGGGTTATTATGAACACCCCTATGTGCAACAATGAAACAACAATTAAGAACAATAAGAATACAAACAAAGCATACATCAAGATTTAAGTGGTTCACCCCTAATTAGGCTACGCCCACTGTCCTAGCCTAGATGTCTTTATTGCTTCTTTAATGTTCTCCAATGGAACAATGAATAATGATGATGATTAAATTAAGGAAGAAGAAAATTGAGTAGAGAGTGATTAATCTTGTAGAGGGAATGAGAAAATGAAAGTAATTATCTAAATCTATGTGATTAGCCTATTTATAGTTTATAGGATTTAACACTTACAATATATGAAGAATAACCATGATTGTTAAGTCTTATTTAAAAATGTATATCATTGTTATAAAACACTAATTTAAAATTCTTATAAATTAGAGGTGTTCAAAACAGACCCGATGGTCCGATAGTCATCCGACTTTATAACCGAACTCAATTTGACCCGACTTCAAAATGGATCTACAATTATGTAAAAATCAATGTGAACACAAAACCCGATTTCTAATTGACCCGAAACACCTGACTTGAAATTAACCCGATGACCCGAATGAACAATTCTATTATAAATATACTATATTTTAAAACAATAAAAGATTTAAACACGAGTCACTGCAATACTAATAAAATTTTTTATCCCAATCCTACTACTACTTACGTTATTTATTATTTATTTATTATTACAATGATTTATTTTATCTATTTATTTTGATTAGAATGTTTTTTATTTTTATTTTTATATTACGGAAAATTATACCATTTCTATACACCAATAATTTAAAATTCATATAATAATTTTTTTTTGGAAGATGAACGAAATCTATTAACGAAGAGAAACTACAAAACATGTACAAGATCAGTCCAGACCTAACCTCCTGGATTCATCAATTTGCATCAGATTGCTAAGAGGGCACACCTTCTAGGAAGGGTTTCCCACCCGCATTCTTCATGTAAATTCATATAATAATTAATTACATATATAATATTAATAATTATTTATTTAAATAATTAATAAAACGTGTTTAGCATGAGAATCTATCTAATCCTCTTATAAATACATATAATAATAATTATATTTCCCTAGTCCTTCTTTTCTCGACCCTACCTAACCTGTACCAAAAATTAAAATATATTTCTTCCGTCCTGAAATACTCGCTATATTTTTGTTATGCGCACTATTCATCATTCGAGCTTATTTTATATATTGCAACGATATAAAATTCATACAAACTCCCTAAAAATCTTTAACTTAATTAGTTATTTTTGATTCATTAAGAAAATTAAAGAATAATATTATTGTTCATGGGCTTAAATAAGAACAATTATAAAATTCAAATACTAACTCTTAAAAAATATTCAATCCAAGGTTAGATTAAGAGATATCATGATCATTTTATTTACGAAAAAAAGTAAAAAAAAAAATAAAGAAAACCGGATACCCGATTTTCAAAAATTCATGACCCGGATCCGGATCCGGTATTAAAACCGGATACCAGATCCAGATTATCCGGTTTTGCAAAAACCGGGTAAATTACCCTTTTTAGAAACCGAATACCGGATAATTCGGGTCGGAATTTCCGGATCGGGTTATTATGAACACCCCTATGTGCAACAATGAAACAACAATTAAGAACAATAAGAATACAAACAAAGCATACATCAAGATTTAAGTGGTTCACCCCTAATTAGGCTACGCCCACTGTCCTAGCCTAGATGTCTTTATTGCTTCTTTAATGTTCTCCAATGGAACAATGTATAATGATGATGATTAAAATTAAGGAAGAAGAAAATTGAGTAGAGAGTGATTAATCTTGTAGAGGGAATGAGAAAATGAAAGTAATTATCTAAATCTATGTGATTAGCCTATTTATAGTTTATAGGGTTTAACACTTACAATATATGAAGAATAACCATGATTGTTAAGTCTTATTTAAAAATGTATATCATTGTTATAAAACACTAATTTAAAATTCTTATAAATTAGAGGTGTTCAAAACAGACCCGATGGTCCGATAGTCATCCGACTTTATAACCGAACTCAATTTGACCCGACTTCAAAATGGATCTACAATTATGTAAAAATCAATGTGAACACAAAACCCGATTTCTAATTGACCCGAAACACCTGACTTGAAATTAACCCGATGACCCGAATGAACAATTCTATTATAAATATACTATATTTTAAAACAATAAAAGATTTAAACACGAGTCACTGCAATACTAATAAAATTTTTTATCCCAATCCTACTACTACTTACGTTATTTATTATTTATTTATTATTACAATGATTTATTTTATCTATTTATTTTGATTAGAATGTTTTTTATTTTTATTTTTATATTACGGAAAATTATACCATTTCTATACACCAATAATTTAAAATTCATATAATAATTAATTACATATATAATATTAATAATTATTTATTTAAATAATTAATAAAACGTGTTTAGCATGAGAATCTATCTAATCCTCTTATAAATACATATAATAATAATTATATTTCCCTAGTCCTTCTTTTCTCGACCCTACCTAACCTGTACCAAAAATTAAAATATATTTCTTCCGTCCTGAAATACTCGCTATATTTTTGTTATGCGCACTATTCATCATTCGAGCTTATTTTATATATTGCAACGATATAAAATTCATACAAACTCCCTAAAAATCTTTAACTTAATTAGTTATTTTTGATTAATTAAGAAAATTAAAGAATAATATTATTGTTCATGGGCTTAAATAAGAACAATTATAAAATTCAAATACTAACTCTTAAAAAATATTCAATCCAAGGTTAGATTAAGAGATATCATGATCATTTTATTTACGAAAAAAAGTAAAAAAAAAAATAAAAATAAAGAAAACCGGATACCCGATTTTCAAAAATTCATGACCCGGATCCGGATCCGGTATTAAAACCGGATACCAGATCCGGATTATCCGGTTTTGCAAAAACCGGGTAAATTACCCTTTTTAGAAACCGAATACCGGATAATTCGGGTCGGAATTTCCGGATCGGGTTATTATGAACACCCCTATGTGCAACAATGAAACAACAATTAAGAACAATAAGAATACAAACAAAGCATACATCAAGATTTAAGTGGTTCACCCCTAATTAGGCTACGCCCACTGTCCTAGCCTAGATGTCTTTATTGCTTCTTTAATGTTCTCCAATGGAACAATAGTATAATGATGATGATTACAATTAAGGAAGAAGAAAATTGAGTAGAGAGTGATTAATCTTGTAGAGGGAATGAGAAAATGAAAGTAATTATCTAAATCTATGTGATTAGCCTATTTATAGTTTATAGGGTTTAACACTTACAATATATGAAGAATAACCATGATTGTTAAGTCTTATTTAAAAATGTATATCATTGTTATAAAACACTAATTTAAAATTCTTATAAATTAGAGGTGTTCAAAACAGACCCGATGGTCCGATAGTCATCCGACTTTATAACCGAACTCAATTTGACCCGACTTCAAAATGGATCTACAATTATGTAAAAATCAATGTGAACACAAAACCCGATTTCTAATTGACCCGAAACACCTGACTTGAAATTAACCCGATGACCCGAATGAACAATTCTATTATAAATATACTATATTTTAAAACAATAAAAGATTTAAACACGAGTCACTGCAATACTAATAAAATTTTTTATCCCAATCCTACTACTACTTACGTTATTTATTATTTATTTATTCTTACAATGATTTATTTTATCTATTTATTTTGATTAGAATGTTTTTTATTTTTATTTTTATATTACGGAAAATTATACCATTTCTATACACCAATAATTTAAAATTCATATAATAATTAATTACATATATAATATTAATAATTATTTATTTAAATAATTAATAAAACGTGTTTAGCATGAGAATCTATCTAATCCTCTTATAAATACATATAATAATAATTATATTTCCCTAGTCCTTCTTTTCTCGACCCTACCTAACCTGTACCAAAAATTAAAATATATTTCTTCCGTCCTGAAATACTCGCTATATTTTTGTTATGCGCACTATTCATCATTCGAGCTTATTTTATATATTGCAACGATATAAAATTCATACAAACTCCCTAAAAATCTTTAACTTAATTAGTTATTTTTGATTAATTAAGAAAATTAAAGAATAATATTATTGTTCATGGGCTTAAATAAGAACAATTATAAAATTCAAATACTAACTCTTAAAAAATATTCAATCCAAGGTTAGATTAAGAGATATCATGATCATTTTATTTACGAAAAAAAGTAAAAAAAATAAAAATAAAGAAAACCGGATACCCGATTTTCAAAAATTGAAGTGTTAATTTCTTTAATGGTGCATCAGTAAAAAATTATAAAAAATTGATATTAATAATTATTGCGTTGAGATGGTTCAAATGAGAGATTCAAACTCTCACCTTATGTATAAGAATTCAAAATAAATTTGACTAATTTAAAATTTACAAATTGAAATATAATTTTAAAAATAAAATATGAACTATAAATTTTTAGCTAAATTTATGTGATATAAACTATATGAGTGATCAGGTTATTAACCAAATAACCAGTATATGTAAAACTTGAAAAAAATTAATTTTAAGTTAATTATAATAAATTACTTAATATTTATTTAATTATTTTATCTCATGTAAAGAATTTTGACTTTGAAGATCCAACAACTAAAACTTAGTAAGTAAACTAAGAGGATTAAAGAAACACTAGGACAACTAATTAACACTATACCAATTTAGTTAAATTATATTACGTAGAATTTTAAAAGAAATTCATATTGTTCTAGAAATGAAAAGGACAATAACAACTAACTTTTATTAACTTTTTTTGCAAATAAAATTCTTTTTCATTCATCAGAAAAACCCAAATACAACGGCAAAGGAAACTCAGTCCAACCTTTTTTTTTTTGGAAATTAGGAATATATTATAAATATAGAAAACCAACACTGAGACTCAGAAGCCCCAACCCCGCCGGCATAAAAAACCCCGCGAGGGGAAAAAGCCATTGGGGAAGGGGACCAAGAATCAGGCCACCCAAAACAGCATAGGGATGGACTATGCATATATCAGAACAAACTACACCATATGTATAGAAGCTCAGCCCAACTTATTTGCATCAGTGTGGAACCGAGGCCCACCTTCTATGAAGGGTTTCCTCGGCCCACTCTTCATGTGCATACGAGAAGGGCGAGGCCAAAACAAGCCAACTTTTATTAATATTTTGGTTCTATTAGTACAATCGATCATTGATAAAATTGAATTGTTATGTTGATAGCTTTGCAAAATACTCGATACTCATCCAATCCACGTAATTGTAAGAAAAAGTAGGTCATCGGATCGTCACCAACACTGCAACAAAAATATATATTTTTATTTAATTAAATAAAATCTCAGAAGCGAAACTAATAATTAAGGAAATAAATCAAGAGAAAAGAAAAACCTTAATTATTGAGTACTCCTAGGTTGAGCTTGAGGAAATGATAAGGGCGTTAATAATTCATTTTCAAATTCTTGATAAATTTGTTTAAATAAATCAGTTTCAGTGACGTAATTGTAAGAAGAAAGAGGAACATTGTCACTTGCACTGTAACAACAAAAAAACACTGAGTAAAACAATAAAATCTCAAAAGCTACGCTAAGAAAATAATCAAGGAAACAAAAAGAAAGAAAAACCTGTATTGGTTATTGTCATATTGTGGTTGGTGGAATGATGACATATATTGTTGATTCTCAAAGGGTTGTGTTTGAAATTGTTGGTCAGGGCAATCAACGAAAAAAGCATCATCAACCATGTAATCATCGACAGAAAGTGGAACATCGTCATTATCGACTCTGCAACAAAAAAAGACCCCATTAATTAAATAAATCACAAAATCTAAGCTAAGCCAATTATAATTAAGGAAACAAATAGAAAAAAAACCTATGTTGAGTATCCATATGTTGAGGTTGGGGAAACAATAAGGACGTAGAGTGTTTATTTTGATATTCTTGATTAATGCGTCCAGATAAGTCAGTTTCTGTGACGTAATCGTAAGAAGGAAGAGGATCGTTAACAATGGCACTGCAACAACAAAAAAAACCAATGTAATTTCATAAAATCTCAAAAAGCTAAGCTAAGCCAGTAAATAAGGAAACAAAAAGAAGGAAAAACCTGTATTGGTTATTCTCGTATTCTGTTTGGTGGATTGATGACATATATTGTTGACCCTCAAAGTTTTGATTTTGAAATTGTTTATCAGGGCATTCAACGAAAAGGGCTTCATTAACAACGTAATCATCAACAAAAAGTGGAACATTGTTACTGGCTCTGCAACAAAAAGACCCTAATTAATTAAATTAAAATCACAAAACTAAACTATGCCAATAATAAATTAAGGAAGCGAATAGAAAGAAAAACCTGTATTGAGTATTCACTAGTTGAGGTTCGTGGAATGATGGAATAGATTGTGGATTCTCAAAGTGTTGATCATTAAAGCGTTGATTTTGATCATTTTGATTACGAAATTTTTGAATCACCGAACGCAAACCTTCTAGCTCTCTCTGAGCATGCGTAATTTTCGAAAGCAAAGTTTGAATTTCACCTAAACACCCATGAACAGGATCTTTGATGCGAGCATTAGCGCTATAGATAATGGATGCCATAAGATCACCATGAAAATCAGGATTCGTTGATCTAAGAGCGTTCGTCATATATTTAACGCCAAAAAATTTATGGACATTTTTGAACAATTGGGGATTGTCTGCTGGGAAGTATGGGGCGAATAGACAATCCTTTTTACATTTCGTCTTTCTGTGTCTGCATACGGCACAGCTCTTTAATTTCTTAAGGGAATTGTCCTCTTTGTTTTGTTCCATTATATTCTTCTTCAATCTTGTACTGCTTGAAAGTAAGTTAGGAGAGATTAAATTTTTTAACCTAGTATAATATAGTTAAACACTTCAAATGTAATTAAGGAACTAGACATTCAACATCACGTATAATATAGTCACATAAATTGATAGGATAATATATACCTTAATTAATCAGATTATCTAGTACAGTTTGAACGTCTTCGTATGATAAAAATTGGATACTACAACACAAACAATTAATTATTGTATGTACAGATCATTTTTATGTCAAAAACAATAAATAGAATTTTTTTAAAATACTATACACTGATCAATTAAATGCATTTGCTACAACAAGTAGCTTACTTTTTGGTGTAATTTTTATTTATTTAAAAATTATCTTGTATAAAAAATGTTGACTTGTTAAATTTTTCAACAAAACAAGGAATTAAATGATGAGTTGGATTAGTATTTAGCTAAGTTAAGTGACGTTTATGTTTTTTCAAACCATTGAATTATTATTTAATAATGGTCAAATTTAATATCATTAAACCTATTGAAATACGTAGTCAAAACAATATATAAAAAATTAGCCAAATGCTATATGGCGTTCCTAAGTTTTTGTTTTTCTTAACTCAAAAAAAAAAGTTTTTGTTTTTCTATGTGGTAGACAAATATTTTTGTAATCCGCGTGATAACTCTAAACTTAACTTTTCCACTTGATAATCAAAAGGTTAAATTTTGTGTTAAATTTACGTTATTATTATCATAATGACCACTTTTTTTTCATAAAAACAGATGTCATGATTTATGTTTTGAACATACTTTTCCAAAAATTGTTTGAAATAAGTACTTAATTTATCCAAGAACGTGATCTAAGTCTACAAATGGAAAAAATGCTTCTTACAAAATAACATTCAACATCATGTATTATATACCTTAATTTAAAGGGAATCGACGATTTTTGTCTAGTACACTTTGAAGGTCCCCGTTTGGAAAAACTTGGGCACTACAAAGAATGAATAATAAGCTGAGATTAGACTTTTAATTAATTAGGAGTAGCATACAACGTCTATAATTTGTATGCGTTTAGGTGAGCTTCTAATTATTTGAATTTCCGTATTTTTCTCCTATTCATGATTATAAGAGTAATTCAAAATAAATTTAACTAACTAAAATTTTTCAATTTAAAATATAATCTGGGATATTAAATTTTGAATGTTAAATTTTAAACAATTAATAATTGAAAATACTATTAGTTTTTGGGTACAATTTATGGGTAATACACTAATAGGAACGATGAGGTAATTGTAAACTAGTCAAAACTTGAACAAATTAATCTTAAATTAATTAATTATCTAAATTATTTATACTATATGGAGTATTATATTATCTCATCTAAGGGCAATTTGATTTTAATCTTTCAAAAATTAAAACATACTCCATAATTAAAGAGAGAGGATTAAAAAAAATGTGAGTAACCAATTCTAATTTAAAACATTAATATCCTTCCTAATTTAAAAAATGTGAGTAACCAATTTGATTTTAATCTTTCAAAAATTAAAACATACTCCACAATTAAAGAGAGAGGATTAAAAAAAATGTTAGTAACCAATTTTAAATTAAAAAATTAATATCCTTCCTAATTTAAAATGTGAGTAACCAATTATAATTTAAAAAATTAATTAATTACATTTGTTTATCTCTATTTTCACTTAAAATATTTTTTTTATATAAAATTCATACAAACTCCCTAAAAATCTTTAACTTAATTAGTTATTTTTGATTAATTAAGAAAATTAAAGAATAATATTATTGTTCATGGGCTTAAATAAGAACAATTATAAAATTCAAATACTAACTCTTAAAAAATATTCAATCCAAGGTTAGCTTAAGAGATATCATGATCATTTTATTTACGAAAAAAAGTAAAAAAAAAATAAAAATAAAGAAAACCGGATACCCGATTTTCAAAAATTCATGACCCGGATCCGGATCCGGTATTAAAACCGGATACCAGATCCGGATTATCCGGTTTTGCAAAAACCGGGTAAATTACCCTTTTTAGAAACCGAATACCGGATAATTCGGGTCGGAATTTCCGGATCGGGTTATTATGAACACCCCTATGTGCAACAATGAAACAACAATTAAGAACAATAAGAATACAAACAAAGCATACATCAAGATTTAAGTGGTTCACCCCTAATTAGGCTACGCCCACTGTCCTAGCCTAGATGTCTTTATTGCTTCTTTAATGTTCTCCAATGGAACAATGTATAATGATGATGATTAAAATTAAGGAAGAAGAAAATTGAGTAGAGAGTGATTAATCTTGTAGAGGGAATGAGAAAATGAAAGTAATTATCTAAATCTATGTGATTAGCCTATTTATAGTTTATAGGGTTTAACACTTACAATATATGAAGAATAACCATGATTGTTAAGTCTTATTTAAAAATGTATATCATTGTTATAAAACACTAATTTAAAATTCTTATAAATTAGAGGTGTTCAAAACAGACCCGATGGTCCGATAGTCATCCGACTTTATAACCGAACTCAATTTGACCCGACTTCAAAATGGATCTACAATTATGTAAAAATCAATGTGAACACAAAACCCGATTTCTAATTGACCCGAAACACCTGACTTGAAATTAACCCGATGACCCGAATGAACAATTCTATTATAAATATACTATATTTTAAAACAATAAAAGATTTAAACACGAGTCACTGCAATACTAATAAAATTTTTTATCCCAATCCTACTACTACTTACGTTATTTATTATTTATTTATTATTACAATGATTTATTTTATCTATTTATTTTGATTAGAATGTTTTTTATTTTTATTTTTATATTACGGAAAATTATACCATTTCTATACACCAATAATTTAAAATTCATATAATAATTAATTACATATATAATATTAATAATTATTTATTTAAATAATTAATAAAACGTGTTTAGCATGAGAATCTATCTAATCCTCTTATAAATACATATAATAATAATTATATTTCCCTAGTCCTTCTTTTCTCGACCCTACCTAACCTGTACCAAAAATTAAAATATATTTCTTCCGTCCTGAAATACTCGCTATATTTTTGTTATGCGCACTATTCATCATTCGAGCTTATTTTATATATTGCAACGATATAAAATTCATACAAACTCCCTAAAAATCTTTAACTTAATTAGTTATTTTTGATTAATTAAGAAAATTAAAGAATAATATTATTGTTCATGGGCTTAAATAAGAACAATTATAAAATTCAAATACTAACTCTTAAAAAATATTCAATCCAAGGTTAGCTTAAGAGATATCATGATCATTTTATTTACGAAAAAAAGTAAAAAAAAATAAAAATAAAGAAAACCGGATACCCGATTTTCAAAAATTCATGACCCGGATCCGGATCCGGTATTAAAACCGGATACCAGATCCGGATTATCCGGTTTTGCAAAAACCGGGTAAATTACCCTTTTTAGAAACCGAATACCGGATAATTCGGGTCGGAATTTCCGGATCGGGTTATTATGAACACCCCTATGTGCAACAATGAAACAACAATTAAGAACAATAAGAATACAAACAAAGCATACATCAAGATTTAAGTGGTTCACCCCTAATTAGGCTACGCCCACTGTCCTAGCCTAGATGTCTTTATTGCTTCTTTAATGTTCTCCAATGGAACAATGTATAATGATGATGATTAAAATTAAGGAAGAAGAAAATTGAGTAGAGAGTGATTAATCTTGTAGAGGGAATGAGAAAATGAAAGTAATTATCTAAATCTATGTGATTAGCCTATTTATAGTTTATAGGGTTTAACACTTACAATATATGAAGAATAACCATGATTGTTAAGTCTTATTTAAAAATGTATATCATTGTTATAAAACACTAATTTAAAATTCTTATAAATTAGAGGTGTTCAAAACAGACCCGATGGTCCGATAGTCATCCGACTTTATAACCGAACTCAATTTGACCCGACTTCAAAATGGATCTACAATTATGTAAAAATCAATGTGAACACAAAACCCGATTTCTAATTGACCCGAAACACCTGACTTGAAATTAACCCGATGACCCGAATGAACAATTCTATTATAAATATACTATATTTTAAAACAATAAAAGATTTAAACACGAGTCACTGCAATACTAATAAAATTTTTTATCCCAATCCTACTACTACTTACGTTATTTATTATTTATTTATTATTACAATGATTTATTTTATCTATTTATTTTGATTAGAATGTTTTTTATTTTTATTTTTATATTACGGAAAATTATACCATTTCTATACACCAATAATTTAAAATTCATATAATAATTAATTACATATATAATATTAATAATTATTTATTTAAATAATTAATAAAACGTGTTTAGCATGAGAATCTATCTAATCCTCTTATAAATACATATAATAATAATTATATTTCCCTAGTCCTTCTTTTCTCGACCCTACCTAACCTGTACCAAAAATTAAAATATATTTCTTCCGTCCTGAAATACTCGCTATATTTTTGTTATGCGCACTATTCATCATTCGAGCTTATTTTATATATTGCAACGATATAAAATTCATACAAACTCCCTAAAAATCTTTAACTTAATTAGTTATTTTTGATTAATTAAGAAAATTAAAGAATAATATTATTGTTCATGGGCTTAAATAAGAACAATTATAAAATTCAAATACTAACTCTTAAAAAATATTCAATCCAAGGTTAGATTAAGAGATATCATGATCATTTTATTTACGAAAAAAAGTAAAAAAAAAATAAAAATAAAGAAAACCGGATACCCGATTTTCAAAAATTCATGACCCGGATCCGGATCCGGTATTAAAACCGGATACCAGATCCGGATTATCCGGTTTTGCAAAAACCGGGTAAATTACCCTTTTTAGAAACCGAATACCGGATAATTCGGGTCGGAATTTCCGGATCGGGTTATTATGAACACCCCTATGTGCAACAATGAAACAACAATTAAGAACAATAAGAATACAAACAAAGCATACATCAAGATTTAAGTGGTTCACCCCTAATTAGGCTACGCCCACTGTCCTAGCCTAGATGTCTTTATTGCTTCTTTAATGTTCTCCAATGGAACAATGTATAATGATGATGATTACAATTAAGGAAGAAGAAAATTGAGTAGAGAGTGATTAATCTTGTAGAGGGAATGAGAAAATGAAAGTAATTATCTAAATCTATGTGATTAGCCTATTTATAGTTTATAGGGTTTAACACTTACAATATATGAAGAATAACCATGATTGTTAAGTCTTATTTAAAAATGTATATCATTGTTATAAAACACTAATTTAAAATTCTTATAAATTAGAGGTGTTCAAAACAGACCCGATGGTCCGATAGTCATCCGACTTTATAACCGAACTCAATTTGACCCGACTTCAAAATGGATCTACAATTATGTAAAAATCAATGTGAACACAAAACCCGATTTCTAATTGACCCGAAACACCTGACTTGAAATTAACCCGATGACCCGAATGAACAATTCTATTATAAATATACTATATTTTAAAACAATAAAAGATTTAAACACGAGTCACTGCAATACTAATAAAATTTTTTATCCCAATCCTACTACTACTTACGTTATTTATTATTTATTTATTATTACAATGATTTATTTTATCTATTTATTTTGATTAGAATGTTTTTTATTTTTATTTTTATATTACGGAAAATTATACCATTTCTATACACCAATAATTTAAAATTCATATAATAATTAATTACATATATAATATTAATAATTATTTATTTAAATAATTAATAAAACGTGTTTAGCATGAGAATCTATCTAATCCTCTTATAAATACATATAATAATAATTATATTTCCCTAGTCCTTCTTTTCTCGACCCTACCTAACCTGTACCAAAAATTAAAATATATTTCTTCCGTCCTGAAATACTCGCTATATTTTTGTTATGCGCACTATTCATCATTCGAGCTTATTTTATATATTGCAACGATATAAAATTCATACAAACTCCCTAAAAATCTTTAACTTAATTAGTTATTTTTGATTAATTAAGAAAATTAAAGAATAATATTATTGTTCATGGGCTTAAATAAGAACAATTATAAAATTCAAATACTAACTCTTAAAAAATATTCAATCCAAGGTTAGATTAAGAGATATCATGATCATTTTATTTACGAAAAAAAGTAAAAAAAATAAAAATAAAGAAAACCGGATACCCGATTTTCAAAAATTGAAGTGTTAATTTCTTTAATGGTGCATCAGTAAAAAATTATAAAAAATTGATATTAATAATTATTGCGTTGAGATGGTTCAAATGAGAGATTCAAACTCTCACCTTATGTATAAGAATTCAAAATAAATTTGACTAATTTAAAATTTACAAATTGAAATATAATTTTAAAAATAAAATATGAACTATAAATTTTTAGCTAAATTTATGTGATATAAACTATATGAGTGATCAGGTTATTAACCAAATAACCAGTATATGTAAAACTTGAAAAAAATTAATTTTAAGTTAATTATAATAAATTACTTAATATTTTATTTAATTATTTTATCTCATGTAAAGAATTTTGACTTTGAAGATCCAACAACTAAAACTTAGTAAGTAAACTAAGAGGATTAAAGAAACACTAGGACAACTAATTAACACTATACCAATTTAGTTAAATTATATTACGTAGAATTTTAAAAGAAATTCATATTGTTCTAGAAATGAAAAGGACAATAACAACTAACTTTTATTAACTTTTTTTGCAAATAAAATTCTTTTTCATTCATCAGAAAAACCCAAATACAACGGCAAAGGAAACTCAGTCCAACCTTTTTTTTTTTGGAAATTAGGAATATATTATAAATATAGAAAACCAACACTGAGACTCAGAAGCCCCAACCCCGCCGGCATAAAAAACCCCGCGAGGGGAAAAAGCCATTGGGGAAGGGGACCAAGAATCAGGCCACCCAAAACAGCATAGGGATGGACTATGCATATATCAGAACAAACTACACCATATGTATAGAAGCTCAGCCCAACTTATTTGCATCAGTGTGGAACCGAGGCCCACCTTCTATGAAGGGTTTCCTCGGCCCACTCTTCATGTGCATACGAGAAGGGCGAGGCCAAAACAAGCCAACTTTTATTAATATTTTGGTTCTATTAGTACAATCGATCATTGATAAAATTGAATTGTTATGTTGATAGCTTTGCAAAATACTCGATACTCATCCAATCCACGTAATTGTAAGAAAAAGTAGGTCATCGGATCGTCACCAACACTGCAACAAAAATATATATTTTTATTTAATTAAATAAAATCTCAGAAGCGAAACTAATAATTAAGGAAATAAATCAAGAGAAAAGAAAAACCTTAATTATTGAGTACTCCTAGGTTGAGCTTGAGGAAATGATAAGGGCGTTAATAATTCATTTTCAAATTCTTGATAAATTTGTTTAAATAAATCAGTTTCAGTGACGTAATTGTAAGAAGAAAGAGGAACATTGTCACTTGCACTGTAACAACAAAAAAACACTGAGTAAAACAATAAAATCTCAAAAGCTACGCTAAGAAAATAATCAAGGAAACAAAAAGAAAGAAAAACCTGTATTGGTTATTGTCATATTGTGGTTGGTGGAATGATGACATATATTGTTGATTCTCAAAGGGTTGTGTTTGAAATTGTTGGTCAGGGCAATCAACGAAAAAAGCATCATCAACCATGTAATCATCGACAGAAAGTGGAACATCGTCATTATCGACTCTGCAACAAAAAAAGACCCCATTAATTAAATAAATCACAAAATCTAAGCTAAGCCAATTATAATTAAGGAAACAAATAGAAAAAAAACCTATGTTGAGTATCCATATGTTGAGGTTGGGGAAACAATAAGGACGTAGAGTGTTTATTTTGATATTCTTGATTAATGCGTCCAGATAAGTCAGTTTCTGTGACGTAATCGTAAGAAGGAAGAGGATCGCTAACAATGGCACTGCAACAACAAAAAAAACCAATGTAATTTCATAAAATCTCAAAAAGCTAAGCTAAGCCAGTAAATAAGGAAACAAAAAGAAGGAAAAACCTGTATTGGTTATTCTCGTATTCTGTTTGGTGGATTGATGACATATATTGTTGACCCTCAAAGTTTTGATTTTGAAATTGTTTATCAGGGCATTCAACGAAAAGGGCTTCATTAACAACGTAATCATCAACAAAAAGTGGAACATTGTTACTGGCTCTGCAACAAAAAGACCCTAATTAATTAAATTAAAATCACAAAACTAAGCTATGCCAATAATAAATTAAGGAAGCGAATAGAAAGAAAAACCTGTATTGAGTATTCACTAGTTGAGGTTCGTGGAATGATGGAATAGATTGTGGATTCTCAAAGTGTTGATCATTAAAGCGTTGATTTTGATCATTTTGATTACGAAATTTTTGAATCACCGAACGCAAACCTTCTAGCTCTCTCTGAGCATGCGTAATTTTCGAAAGCAAAGTTTGAATTTCACCTAAACACCCATGAACAGGATCTTTGATGCGAGCATTAGCGCTATAGATAATGGATGCCATGAGATCACCATGAAAATCAGGATTCGTTGATCTAAGAGCGTTCGTCATATATTTAACGCCAAAAAATTTATGGACATTTTTGAACAATTGGGGATTGTCTGCTGGGAAGTATGGGGCGAATAGACAATCCTTTTTACATTTCGTCTTTCTGTGTCTGCATACGGCACAGCTCTTTAATTTCTTAAGGGAATTGTCCTCTTTGTTTTGTTCCATTATATTCTTCTTCAATCTTGTACTGCTTGAAAGTAAGTTAGGAGAGATTAAATTTTTTAACCTAGTATAATATAGTTAAACACTTCAAATGTAATTAAGGAACTAGACATTCAACATCACGTATAATATAGTCACATAAATTGATAGGATAATATATACCTTAATTAATCAGATTATCTAGTACAGTTTGAACGTCTTCGTATGATAAAAATTGGATACTACAACACAAACAATTAATTATTGTATGTACAGATCATTTTTATGTCAAAAACAATAAATAGAATTTTTTTAAAATACTATACACTGATCAATTAAATGCATTTGCTACAACAAGTAGCTTACTTTTTGGTGTAATTTTTATTTATTTAAAAATTATCTTGTATAGAAAATGTTGACTTGTTAAATTTTTCAACAAAACAAGGAATTAAATGATGAGTTGGATTAGTATTTAGCTAAGTTAAGTGACGTTTATGTTTTTTCAAACCATTGAATTATTATTTAATAATGGTCAAATTTAATATCATTAAACCTATTGAAATACGTAGTCAAAACAATATATAAAAAATTAGCCAAATGCTATATGGCGTTCCTAAGTTTTTGTTTTTCTTAACTCAAAAAAAAAAGTTTTTGTTTTTCTATGTGGTAGACAAATATTTTTGTAATCCGCGTGATAACTCTAAACTTAACTTTTCCACTTGATAATCAAAAGGTTAAATTTTGTGTTAAATTTACGTTATTATTATCATAATGACCACTTTTTTTTCATAAAAACAGATGTCATGATTTATGTTTTGAACATACTTTTCCAAAAATTGTTTGAAATAAGTACTTAATTTATCCAAGAACGTGATCTAAGTCTACAAATGGAAAAAATGCTTCTTACAAAATAACATTCAACATCATGTATTATATACCTTAATTTAAAGGGAATCGACGATTTTTGTCTAGTACACTTTGAAGGTCCCCGTTTGGAAAAACTTGGGCACTACAAAGAATGAATAATAAGCTGAGATTAGACTTTTAATTAATTAGGAGTAGCATACAACGTCTATAATTTGTATGCGTTTAGGTGAGCTTCTAATTATTTGAATTTCCGTATTTTTCTCCTATTCATGATTATAAGAGTAATTCAAAATAAATTTAACTAACTAAAATTTTTCAATTTAAAATATAATCTGGGATATTAAATTTTGAATGTTAAATTTTAAACAATTAATAATTGAAAATACTATTAGTTTTTGGGTACAATTTATGGGTAATACACTAATAGGAACGATGAGGTAATTGTAAACTAGTCAAAACTTGAACAAATTAATCTTAAATTAATTAATTATCTAAATTATTTATACTATATGGAGTATTATATTATCTCATCTAAGGGAAATTTGATTTTAATCTTTCAAAAATTAAAACATACTCCATAATTAAAGAGAGAGGATTAAAAAAAATGTGAGTAACCAATTCTAATTTAAAACATTAATATCCTTCCTAATTTAAAAAATGTGAGTAACCAATTTGATTTTAATCTTTCAAAAATTAAAACATACTCCACAATTAAAGAGAGAGGATTAAAAAAAATGTTAGTAACCAATTTTAAATTAAAAAATTAATATCCTTCCTAATTTAAAATGTGAGTAACCAATTATAATTTAAAAAATTAATTAATTACATTTGTTTATCTCTATTTTCACTTAAAATATTTTTTTTATATAAAATTCATACAAACTCCCTAAAAATCTTTAACTTAATTAGTTATTTTTGATTAATTAAGAAAATTAAAGAATAATATTATTGTTCATGGGCTTAAATAAGAACAATTATAAAATTCAAATACTAACTCTTAAAAAATATTCAATCCAAGGTTAGCTTAAGAGATATCATGATCATTTTATTTACGAAAAAAAGTAAAAAAAAATAAAAATAAAGAAAACCGGATACCCGATTTTCAAAAATTCATGACCCGGATCCGGATCCGGTATTAAAACCGGATACCAGATCCGGATTATCCGGTTTTGCAAAAACCGGGTAAATTACCCTTTTTAGAAACCGAATACCGGATAATTCGGGTCGGAATTTCCGGATCGGGTTATTATGAACACCCCTATGTGCAACAATGAAACAACAATTAAGAACAATAAGAATACAAACAAAGCATACATCAAGATTTAAGTGGTTCACCCCTAATTAGGCTACGCCCACTGTCCTAGCCTAGATGTCTTTATTGCTTCTTTAATGTTCTCCAATGGAACAATGTATAATGATGATGATTAAAATTAAGGAAGAAGAAAATTGAGTAGAGAGTGATTAATCTTGTAGAGGGAATGAGAAAATGAAAGTAATTATCTAAATCTATGTGATTAGCCTATTTATAGTTTATAGGGTTTAACACTTACAATATATGAAGAATAACCATGATTGTTAAGTCTTATTTAAAAATGTATATCATTGTTATAAAACACTAATTTAAAATTCTTATAAATTAGAGGTGTTCAAAACAGACCCGATGGTCCGATAGTCATCCGACTTTATAACCGAACTCAATTTGACCCGACTTCAAAATGGATCTACAATTATGTAAAAATCAATGTGAACACAAAACCCGATTTCTAATTGACCCGAAACACCTGACTTGAAATTAACCCGATGACCCGAATGAACAATTCTATTATAAATATACTATATTTTAAAACAATAAAAGATTTAAACACGAGTCACTGCAATACTAATAAAATTTTTTATCCCAATCCTACTACTACTTACGTTATTTATTATTTATTTATTATTACAATGATTTATTTTATCTATTTATTTTGATTAGAATGTTTTTTATTTTTATTTTTATATTACGGAAAATTATACCATTTCTATACACCAATAATTTAAAATTCATATAATAATTAATTACATATATAATATTAATAATTATTTATTTAAATAATTAATAAAACGTGTTTAGCATGAGAATCTATCTAATCCTCTTATAAATACATATAATAATAATTATATTTCCCTAGTCCTTCTTTTCTCGACCCTACCTAACCTGTACCAAAAATTAAAATATATTTCTTCCGTCCTGAAATACTCGCTATATTTTTGTTATGCGCACTATTCATCATTCGAGCTTATTTTATATATTGCAACGATATAAAATTCATACAAACTCCCTAAAAATCTTTAACTTAATTAGTTATTTTTGATTAATTAAGAAAATTAAAGAATAATATTATTGTTCATGGGCTTAAATAAGAACAATTATAAAATTCAAATACTAACTCTTAAAAAATATTCAATCCAAGGTTAGATTAAGAGATATCATGATCATTTTATTTACGAAAAAAAGTAAAAAAAAATAAAAATAAAGAAAACCGGATACCCGATTTTCAAAAATTCATGACCCGGATCCGGATCCGGTATTAAAACCGGATACCAGATCCGGATTATCCGGTTTTGCAAAAACCGGGTAAATTACCCTTTTTAGAAACCGAATACCGGATAATTCGGGTCGGAATTTCCGGATCGGGTTATTATGAACACCCCTATGTGCAACAATGAAACAACAATTAAGAACAATAAGAATACAAACAAAGCATACATCAAGATTTAAGTGGTTCACCCCTAATTAGGCTACGCCCACTGTCCTAGCCTAGATGTCTTTATTGCTTCTTTAATGTTCTCCAATGGAACAATGTATAATGATGATGATTACAATTAAGGAAGAAGAAAATTGAGTAGAGAGTGATTAATCTTGTAGAGGGAATGAGAAAATGAAAGTAATTATCTAAATCTATGTGATTAGCCTATTTATAGTTTATAGGGTTTAACACTTACAATATATGAAGAATAACCATGATTGTTAAGTCTTATTTAAAAATGTATATCATTGTTATAAAACACTAATTTAAAATTCTTATAAATTAGAGGTGTTCAAAACAGACCCGATGGTCCGATAGTCATCCGACTTTATAACCGAACTCAATTTGACCCGACTTCAAAATGGATCTACAATTATGTAAAAATCAATGTGAACACAAAACCCGATTTCTAATTGACCCGAAACACCTGACTTGAAATTAACCCGATGACCCGAATGAACAATTCTATTATAAATATACTATATTTTAAAACAATAAAAGATTTAAACACGAGTCACTGCAATACTAATAAAATTTTTTATCCCAATCCTACTACTACTTACGTTATTTATTATTTATTTATTATTACAATGATTTATTTTATCTATTTATTTTGATTAGAATGTTTTTTATTTTTATTTTTATATTACGGAAAATTATACCATTTCTATACACCAATAATTTAAAATTCATATAATAATTAATTACATATATAATATTAATAATTATTTATTTAAATAATTAATAAAACGTGTTTAGCATGAGAATCTATCTAATCCTCTTATAAATACATATAATAATAATTATATTTCCCTAGTCCTTCTTTTCTCGACCCTACCTAACCTGTACCAAAAATTAAAATATATTTCTTCCGTCCTGAAATACTCGCTATATTTTTGTTATGCGCACTATTCATCATTCGAGCTTATTTTATATATTGCAACGATATAAAATTCATACAAACTCCCTAAAAATCTTTAACTTAATTAGTTATTTTTGATTAATTAAGAAAATTAAAGAATAATATTATTGTTCATGGGCTTAAATAAGAACAATTATAAAATTCAAATACTAACTCTTAAAAAATATTCAATCCAAGGTTAGATTAAGAGATATCATGATCATTTTATTTACGAAAAAAAGTAAAAAAAAATAAAAATAAAGAAAACCGGATACCCGATTTTCAAAAATTCATGACCCGGATCCGGATCCGGTATTAAAACCGGATACCAGATCCGGATTATCCGGTTTTGCAAAAACCGGGTAAATTACCCTTTTTAGAAACCGAATACCGGATAATTCGGGTCGGAATTTCCGGATCGGGTTATTATGAACACCCCTATGTGCAACAATGAAACAACAATTAAGAACAATAAGAATACAAACAAAGCATACATCAAGATTTAAGTGGTTCACCCCTAATTAGGCTACGCCCACTGTCCTAGCCTAGATGTCTTTATTGCTTCTTTAATGTTCTCCAATGGAACAATGTATAATGATGATGATTACAATTAAGGAAGAAGAAAATTGAGTAGAGAGTGATTAATCTTGTAGAGGGAATGAGAAAATGAAAGTAATTATCTAAATCTATGTGATTAGCCTATTTATAGTTTATAGGGTTTAACACTTACAATATATGAAGAATAACCATGATTGTTAAGTCTTATTTAAAAATGTATATCATTGTTATAAAACACTAATTTAAAATTCTTATAAATTAGAGGTGTTCAAAACAGACCCGATGGTCCGATAGTCATCCGACTTTATAACCGAACTCAATTTGACCCGACTTCAAAATGGATCTACAATTATGTAAAAATCAATGTGAACACAAAACCCGATTTCTAATTGACCCGAAACACCTGACTTGAAATTAACCCGATGACCCGAATGAACAATTCTATTATAAATATACTATATTTTAAAACAATAAAAGATTTAAACACGAGTCACTGCAATACTAATAAAATTTTTTATCCCAATCCTACTACTACTTACGTTATTTATTATTTATTTATTATTACAATGATTTATTTTATCTATTTATTTTGATTAGAATGTTTTTTATTTTTATTTTTATATTACGAAAATTATACCATTTCTATACACCAATAATTTAAAATTCATATAATAATTAATTACATATATAATATTAATAATTATTTATTTAAATAATTAATAAAACGTGTTT